>DWQK01002591.1:0-12864 GCA_018231225.1 Noctuana stator | reverse complement strand
TGTGGATCCACAATTTATAATAATAATAATTATTTTTTATAACGCTTCACACTCACAGCCCCACACTAGGATTCCCTATGTCGTGGGTGCCATTGACACACACAAAGACAAATACACAAACACCCAGACCGGTAACAGAAATCTAAATTCATCATTTAAATTTCTGCCCCCCGGGGATCGAACCCGGGACCTTTCGGATGGTGGACTGGCGTGGTAACCACTACACCATGCGGGTCGTCAATTATTGTCGTAGATGTTGTCGTTAATGGGGTGTCTAGAGCTCTATTGCCTCTCTCTAGATCTCGTTTGTTAACTTTTGAATCCTTGTAACAAAAAGACAGATTAGCTAATACGCGTAAATTTTCTTAAACCAAAAAATTGAATTTATCTATTCATCTAAAAAAGACTAAAGTTTTCTAAATAATATTACTACAGTGGCATAGCGTGGGGTGTCAGGGACGGCCTGCCCCGGGCGACACTTTTTAGGAGGCGGCCAAATTTTACAATAAATAATAAAAAAAGGTAACGATAAGTAACGATTTTTTGACGGCTAGAGGCGGGAATTTAGGAGTCGGCAAAAAAGGTTAAAATTCGTAATTGACAAAAGGGGCGGAGAAAAGACGGTCGCCCCGGGCGGCGAAAACCCACGCTACGCCACTGTGCTGATATTTACCGTGGCAACTCAACCGTGACGTGACCTTTGGGCTGTATTTCTACGCTTTTGCCACAGAACTTCAGCTTGGGGTGCACGGAGCCGTGGAACACGAAGTGAGGGCTGTCGGCGTGGAACGCAGACACGGGCGGGTGGTGAGATACCTATGCATAATTTACCCGTTAAAGTATTTTTTTCAAAGCGCCTTAATCCTAAAAATCGTAGTGTAAAATCCTTACACTACGATTTTTTGTATCGTGGGTACCATGGCCACGAAACATACGAAATAATTACACAAACACTTTTATTTAATAGCCTTCTACCCTTATTATGTCCCACTACTGGGCACAGGAGCATACTCCACCCTGTTCCAATACGGATTGGTGGAGTTGCTTCTGGTGGCTGGTGGTGCTTTTATTTAATTACATAAACACCCAGACCGGGAACAGAAATCTGAATTCATAATTTGAATTTTTGCTCCGCCGGCAATCCAACCCGTCCCGAAGGGACTAAAATAGATATAAATAATATCAAGTTTTATAGCTACAAAAGAGTTAACGTGTAATATGTTACGAGTTTTTTTTTTCTTGAACTTCTTATTACCCGCTCGCACACGGGTTCATAGATCTAGCAATAACATGATACAATATGACCTTTTCGCCGTATGGTTGATAATGTTCAATACAAAATCTTATTTTATTTTATTTATTAATGTACATACATAATAAAAAACATACCTATAGGCAGTAGAAAAATAATACAATCTTCATTACTTGGATTAAATTTATTAGTTAACAGTTTCTATTCTAATTGGTTGCGTCATGTTTTATATCTACAGATTTTACCGAGTTACAACTTTCTTTTTATAATTATTAATAAATTTTGTAAATATTTTTGTTATGTAATATGTTTATATTGATTATTATTACAGAAACTGTTTACGTAATCTATACTTATAATAAATCAAAATTAGCATTAACAAGTTAGATAAGATACTAAATTAATTTAAACCATAATAATATACATATATTATACTTAGCTCTAAATACGTACTTGTACAAAAAAACTCTTGTAAAATTTACGTGGAAAACTGTAAAGGGTTAAAATAAGTATTTACTTAGCAGCCATCTCATTAAGGACGCAATAAATAACTTGATAAAATAATTAATAATCTCCCTTATTACTTCTAAGCATGAGGAAGATAATTTAAGAAGAAAATATAATTCTTTCACTTTCATCGGGCAATGCAGGAGCTATTGTGGTAGTTGCATTCGAAAATACTACACCAGTGCCTTCATTGTCATCAGTGGGCGTATCGTCTGTTTGTGTCTCATCTGAATAATCTTCTTCTTCTTCATCATCACCGCCAAATCTGCTAGAAAGATACCCAAACTGCCGGACTCGTATAACACGCGAATTGACTTCACCGCACGTTGCATCAAATTCTGATTTAAAGTCAACTTTGTACGGAATATTAATTTCTAATTTCCCTGCATTGTAGGTCCATGTAGCGTCATTCAGTCTTAACATATCTGGCAATATCCTCATGTCGACATACGTCTTCGGAGAACGCACGAAAACTTGTTTTGCGGACATATATAGCACTCTGTTTTTTATCTTCACTGAAATGTAGTCAACACTGCATTCGGGTAAGAAGTATACAAGTTTATATGCTTGATCCTCATAGATTTCGCGAACGTTACAATTCGCGTTTTTTCTGCAAAAGCTTTGAAGGTACCGATCCGCTGCAAGTACGTGCGACGACAAACTGTTGAACTGGCTGTCGTATTTGTTGGTGCGCCAACGTCGCGGTCGATACGAGTATCTATAGCCACTGTCACGTCTCCAACACTCAGATAATCCCACAAGCACTAAAATCAGCAGTAAGTGATAAGAGTACATCTTCAATGGAGTTTTCTATAGCAATAATTAAAATCAAGCCGCTCTTCGTTTATATAGTTGAAGATAAGAGCTCCAACAATCGCAGTTATTGAAATATCTGTCCTTGGCTTGGTCAAGTTTTGAATGATAACTGGCCTAAGGTCTTCTAACTCTGTTTTCAGATATAATACTTACACTTCACTGGTAAACTCAATTTGTAGGACTCATCCATTATCCAAAACGCGATCCTTTAAAAAGCGAATTTGAAATAAGGAAACATTCTTATTAATTAAAAAATTAATTAAATCAACATTAACTCAGGTTAGCTGCAAGACTTCTTATTACATTTTTCGGTAGCAGTTAGGCAAAAAACTCAAATATTTGAGTGGGAAATTATCATCTTCCTTATTATAAGCAGTGTTCACTGACAATGCTAAAATACAACGCTCTGGGATTGTACCGTTATCTCTTACGATTTTGACCCTTGACAACTACACTTATATGCACAATGCAATTTATTATTTCACTACTTTATTACTAACCTGCGAAAAGCTAAAAGTAGTTGGACGGGAACAAAATTGGTTAAGTATATTTTAAAATTAAGATTTAGTATTCCCCTTCTAAGACTAAGGCTCTAAAACTAAAGCCTTGCCTTCCCCGGTTGTGCAGAGAAACCCGTGCCCAGCAGTGGGACATAAAAAGGATTGAAGGCATAGGAAGGCATAATATTACTGCTAAAATAAAGATGAGAGAAGGATAAGGAAAAACCTTACATAAAATCGATACAAAGCTGAAAATAAAACAATAAATCACAAATATGACGCTACAAAACCGCACAGATACTGCAAGCTATCTAAGGTTATCTGTTTAAATATAATAAAACACTTTCAACAATAGGTACATACTCTTAGTCTGTGAAATTCTGTCAAGGCAACATGTATCGTCGGTTCTTAATATTTGTTCTAGTGATTAATATTTCAAATTACTCAATTGTGTCCAGCGCGTTATGTCGAGCTGGTGCAGCAAGCTACTGTCGGCCAAATACTGCTCGTAAATATGGTCCTCCCCACAACTATTATCGTGGAATCAATAGAGACACACCAAAAATACCAGAAACACCAGAAGGACCAGAAGGACCTAAAGACCCTATAGTGAAACCAGTCAAGCCTGCAAACAACTTTGAAGATCTCGCCCTGAATCTCATTGCAGCGGAAGCAGCCCTTCAGAATTACTGCCGTGAAAATCCAGATGGAAATGTCAAAGAAGTTTATGGTGTAGAAAATTACATATTAAAATACAACATGCCCGGGTTCACATATAACGACGTGAGTGTGAAAATAAAACATCGAGTTATACACGTCACTGCAGAGAAACCTGGTCTCAATTCTTTCAAGGATTTGCGGATTTTGCCGAATATTGTTAACGCCGTACAAGCTTCTATTTATTTGGAGGATAATTTGTTGAAAGTGTTAATACCATATAACATGAAGTATCGTGAAGAAGCCGTGGCTATATGTGGAAATGTCAATGATACTACCATAAATGTAATTAATAAGAGTTATGTATACAGCAAAATGAAACCCAGAATTTCAAATGATTCCTTAGAGGAGGCAATTGACGTTATTTTCGAATCTACCACCGACTCCCAAGTTGACATTAAAACTAATGAAGTGTGAACGTCGATACCTACAATTGAACTCTTGAACTGGACTCTCAATTTACCTGCTTATCAAATACCAAAATTATCTATTGAAATTATAATTTAGCAAGAGAAAATTTCAATAAAATTTTAATTTTTAGTAGTATTTTATTTAAAACTAACTGACTGGCTATTTTTGTCTGCTTCAAAGTTCATAAATGTTGGGTTAACTTAGTATCTTAATTAAATTAAGTTTTTGTTAAGACAAAATGATTCGAAATCTTAAATGTAGTGTAAATAAATGTAATAATTAAAATAATGAATTAGTATGGCCCGCTAGTACTAGTACTTCATTTTGCCATTATGAGACTCTCCTGTCAAAAGTTTACGACCGCTGTTTCACAATCAGTTAGTGTAACTAAAGGACAGATAAACTTTTATAAATAATATTTAAAGATAAAGTTAAAGAAAGTCAGTACACTATAAAACACTATGAAATCTATGAAAAGACTTAACTACTTTCGTACTTTTATTTGACTATAACAACGAAGATTCTTAACGTGTTTCCCAAATTAAAACATCCATCTTCTTTTGTCACAAACGGTGACCTTTCGAACCTTAACTTACGCTAAAATTCTGGTGAAAGGTTCCACATACCTGCTCGCAAACAGCTCGGAACTCTGGCCGTTCCAGCTCGTAGGTCTCCCCTAAGAGAGGGTTGAAGGGCTTGCCCAAGCGCTCCCAATTCGATGCCAGGGCGCTTACAGCGAAAGCTAGAACAAATGAACTCATTTGATTTAAAAGCAATTACCAAAGAGTATCCAATGCTGAAATGTATTTCGCAGCTTTATTTGCTTTTAATATTGTAACGGAGGAAAATGTAAACTGATGACAAGGCAGAAGAGAGCAGATAAGATGAGAAGTGGGAAGTAGGTGAGGCGAGGAGAGGACACACGAGTACAGGATAGGAGAGAAGAGGCAAGACGAGCAGAGGAGAGTAGAGAGGATATCCTAGATATAAGAGAGAGAAGGTCTAGTTAGCACTGGCCAGTATATAAATAGCGGAACGTTTTGTCATTTATTTTACGCATTATCTGATTTTCTTTGAAAAAGAGGATTAAAAAATATGTTCGAGGTGACTTGGCCTTTTGCAAATCATTATCGTTATTAGGTTTAATAATTATTCGACTTTTGAAATTCTTACACTGATATTAATTAAAATTTCCCTTTATTATCCCTAGTTAAGCACAAGTTTTTGAAAGAATTCTCTCGTTATTGAGCTCCGTAGCATTAATCTTGCCGACTTTGTTCTACTTCAGCGTTAGAACTTTGCTGTAGTAGCGATAACAATTAATTATTTTGTAGAGGAAATTTCCTTTCTTCGCTAATGAGCACTGCTGGATAGTTAGTTGGGATTTGTTCAGCCAACTATAATTATGACATTTGCAGCTATTAGGACAGGCGACAACTATTAATTATTAACTATGAAACTTTTTGATTTATTTATTAATTATTGAATTATTAATTGTTGATCTTTTTTCTGAATCTTATCCTTTAGCATCATCAGCTATCATAAGTTATGTAAATAATTGCCCCCGCGGTCGTTCATGTAACCGCTGGTGTGACCAAGTTACCGCACTTACTGGACCGCACAATAGAGAGAAATGGAGGAAAGTCATAAGAACTGTGTAGGACTTTCATTAAGGACACGACCTTCAGCAATGAAGATACCGACAGAAGCAGAAGAAGAAACTAATTGCAAATTGTATCTACAATATTATAGACCCACCAGCAATATACTCCATCCTGGCAACAGGATCGGTCTGCTCGGAGGCCATGCGCAGAAGATGCGCGTACTCCAGGTACTCCAGCATGCGCTGTAGGAAGGACAGCGGCTCGTTGAACACAACCGGCATCGTGATCTTGGAAAGCTCTTTGCCCACGCAGTTTTTCAGCACCGACCAGAGGGAGAAGTCGCCGCGGCTGAACTGAGCCACTGGGAGAGAGGTTCTGAGAGAAAACAGAGAAATTTTAATGACGTAAATGTAATGCATGACCATATAGGCCACCCACGTCTAGCCTCTTATAGGATAGAAGTACTATCTTAGGTTGTATGTGGATGCGTCGCTACTCATTAGGACTAAGATGTTCCGACGTGCTTTAAAGTGGGTTATGAAAGCGTGGCTATGGTACCACCTCGGGCAAAATATACAAGTTTAGGCTATATTAATAGAAATTATGATAAAAAAGACAGAGTAATTTTTAAAAAATCCTTCTAAAATACCTTTCTATTTTTAGGTTTTATGGAGACTAAGTCAAAAAAGTATAATTGAAGTTATAGAAACATCATTTTATTATAATTAAATTTAAAATATTAGGTAAATTATAATTACATTAGGTGCTTTCTTATAAATATTTTGTAGCCTTTAAAGAAAGGACCTTTATTTATAGCGTCCTTGGAAAAATTCAACCAGAAAATGTATTGTATTCAGCTTGCAATTTTCAGACAAATGAACTAAACGAGAGAAACTTGTTGTCGAAAGCAGAAATAGGTCATTTTTAATTCGCAAAGGACCGAGGTCTGAGTCCTTCTGCGTACATTAGATGTAATCCACAAAATAGCTTTACTTTTTACGTTAATAAAAATGTGAAAACACGCTGGACTTGACTTTGATTAAATTTTCTGCAATGAAGCAGATGAATTTTTGATATTTGAATTCAAGGTAATTTTTTTACGGACTGTTGTAATTTTTTTAGACGATTAAGTTCCCTTAAGATCTCAAATATACCTACTGAACGACAAGAAAATACCAGAACTTTTTTGCACAGTAAAACAATACCAGTGAAAATCGGTTCATAATGACAGTAATTTTGTAGCAAGCGTCGAGCTCTCTTCAAAAGAGTATCTTGGCAAACAAAAACATCGCAACCACTCACAAAATAAATTACGCTTTTACGTTAAATAAGGGGCAAATTTGTTTTTTCTGCCCACCTCTAACGGGCAGTTGTTGCTCATAAAATGTAAGTATTTAACATGTGAAAAACTTAGTATATTTACTTCAACTTATTTACTACAAGTCCTTTGTTTTGAGAAAATTATGTAAGAAAAATTTTTAAATTTTTTTTATTTTTTTCACTGTTCAACGTAGAACTTTGTATTATAACAAAGGTATTTAGTTTTACTTCAGTTTTACGTATTCTCTCGTATTTATTTGTACTGTTTATGTAGTTAAGTAAATCTCACGACATTATTTTGCATCGATAAGGGTCGGCATGTGGCATATTGACTTATATGGTTTTCTCATGGACGCCATTGTCAGAACTGGACGAAATTTAAATTGGACCACACGGAAAGCACCAAGATTCATATAAAAAAAGATTCATCTAAATCCAGTCACCCAGTCAAAAGTTATGAGTTAACGAACATAAAAAAATATAGTCGAATTGAGATACTCTTCTTTTTTTAAAGTTCGTTAACAAATAAAGAAGCGTACTTGTATTTGTTATGCCTGAATTCATGCAAAATGCGTGGCATAGGGCAATATTTCTAAAATACACGCTTACAAAAATGTACATCAGTATAGCTCTATACAATCAAGTCTGTGGACAGTACAAGGTCACCGAGTGATCAATACGAGCCGCGCTGTCTGCTCCGAACACAGCCTCCGGGAAACGAGATGAAGTAACCATCATTTTATAACTGACTGAACATTTGTCTAACATTTTATCGATCATGTTCATACTCTGTAGTTCAACTGAGGTGTTATTGTGAACTCTAAATGTAAAGTCTTCACTCCAGTTAAGAGTAATTAATATTTAACGATCAGAAAATTGTCCCTGGATTTAACCCAGCAGACAGCCGTAATTATTGTTTTAGGAGGAAAAGCATCACGGGTTCAACACCTCACGACTAATCGAAGTACATTACTTCGAACCATTTCAAAATATTGATGAAAACTGGTGAAAACAAGTAAGATTCCCATCCCCAAGAAATAAATGTGGATCTGCAACTATTACCCACTCTGCTGCATCTAAAATCAAGCGGAACTAAGTATATGTGGGATTGTCACGTTGCAAGAAAAGATATATTATACTCAAACTTTCCTAATACCTTATAGTCTGCACGAGTTACGAATAGTGGAAATAATCACGAGACATGGAAACCTGTTAACTGCCTCATCGCTGTCACAATACCACAATATAAAGAAGGAATTACTATAGTTATTATAGTGTATTGTGTCGCTGTCTTCATCCAATACCAATCCATTTAATACATAATTCTTACAATTGATCGGTAAAAAGACTAAACTTAAGTTTTTTACTTATAATAAACTACTGGCAGACCGATAGGTATATCATGTAATATGATGAGATATCTCCGCCACATCCCTTTCGACCAGTGATTCCCAAAGTAGTCTAGATGGACCCCCAGAAGTCTACGGGACACTTCACAAGGGGACTATGTTATCGTGAAAAAAATCGGGGTTCACTACAAGTGGGACGCATGAAAATGAATTCCGTTTGGATAGTTAGGAACGTATAATATGTTGGCTGCCGTCTATAGTAGGTACCTTTACTACTACGTTGAACGCAAATACGTGTCTAATATTTACACTCTTGCAAGAAAAATTTGAGAACCTCTGTGTAAAACCATAAAACAAAACCGTAGCTCCAAAACTGTCCAAATAGGACGTTATTGATCGCTTGACCTTGGGCGGACTTGTGAGGGAGAAAGGAACAGATTCATACCTATAATAATGCAGCTTTCAAGGATAAAGTGTCAGTATACATATTACGACGAAAATCTGTGTCATTTTAACGGTAGTTTTAGTTTCAGAGCATACTCCACCAAGCTGCTCCAATGTGGATTGGTGGAGATACGGGTTAGTGGCCAACCCGTGTCGCATGTTGTTAAACCGCCCATAGGGCCTCCGACTAGGCTTAACGACTGTTATCTATCGATAATAACCGGGACCGACGGCTTAACGTGCCTCCGAAGCACCGAAGCGCGCGTGAAATTTAGTTTAGTGCAACATTGGTGGCATGGTAGACATGTCAGAAGTGGGACGTTATTGATCCGCCTGTCACCTTGTACCGAGACAGGATGGGCGTATCCGGGATTGCTTTGGGAGTTGCAAGGACGATGAGGACTAAGATAAATGCCTTAACCTTTGTTACATTCAGGAGTAGCTTCTTCGGAGGAATGAGTTTTAAAATATTATGATTTTAATCTTAGGAAATGTGGTCCCCATTTTTCCATACAAACGTAGTAGGTAGGTAGCCTGTTTCCTTAATGGATAATGACATTGGGCAATTGTTTTTTGCCATTTTTATATCTACTCGTACCACAGCCATATCTCTATTTGTTTTTTCCATGTTTCAAATTACTTATGTATGTCAAAAGGAAAATAGCAACATTCATTTCCTGTAAGTTATATGACCCGGATATCTGTAAGATATACAGGAAGATCAAATATTGAAATCGTTGACAAATTGTACCTAATACCTATTCGTAAATATTTGTAATGTAGTTCCCATGACAGTTTTTAGACAAAGTTTTACTATAGTTTTAAATAGCATCCAGCCACAACAATGTACCTACGAGTATGGTGCTTACAACATATATAGCTACAAAATCAAAATATTACAAACCTAAGTACATGTTTAGAGTGCTTCTGGTACCTGGTTATAAAATTTCGTAAGTCCAGCCATGTGCAATGTGTTTAGTGAAGTGATCGGCAATGCGGTTATGGTTCAGCAACATAAAAGGCTCGATGTTTTGGGTATTGAGCATTGACAACCGTGTGGCCAGTGAACTTGTTAACATTTTGAGATAAGTTGAGTAATACGTGCCCGCGGTGCGTTGGTTACCACGCCAGTCCACCATTCCAGGGGTCCCGGGTGCGATCCCTGGCGGGGCAGAAATTTAAATAATGAATATTTCTGTTCTCGGTCTGGGTGTTTCTGTACTTGTCTTTGTAAGTGTCCATGGCACTCATGACACAGGGAATCCACATGTGAGGCTGTGAGTGGGGAGCGTTATTTATTGTTGTGTTGTGTTACGAATCCTTTGCCTTTGAAAGCCATTTGCGTATGCCATTACTGGACATAAGCCTTTCCTAGATTGCGCCACGCCGGTCCTGCCACTAAAACCTCACCTACACTCTGCTTCCGAGCATTAGGATTCCTGGCGACTTGGCTGTTTCTTTCATGGATAAAACGATCATTAGTTCCGTGACGAGCACAATCATTTCGCTTAGGGTATAGTGCCCATAAAACTCAGTAAGCTTTTAGTTTTATGAGGATAAGTATAAATAAGTAGGCTATTTGGGGAACAAATATGTTTATTACATATGTACTTCAGATATTGTTTGTATTCATATGTAATAGGTATTTACATGTTGCTAATAAATTTATGAAAAAAACAATTGGGCATAAGATTAACTAATTAGTAGCTATCAATGTACCCACTGTTTCCTTATACAACAAGCATCTATACTTATTTAGAATAAAATCTACGCTTACCTATACCTAATCAATATTACCTAAAACAAAATTACGTATCACATTTTCTTTATAAATAAATTAGTTAATATATCATCCAATATTACTTACCTACTTATTAATTGGGTCTTTGTATAATTAAATATTAAGATCGGAGGACCTTTAACTAGTTCCCATGACCTATGAAGTTTATCGCGACTTCTCGAACTAAAGTGGAGTGAAGTAATTGAATTAAACTGTTTTACTACGAGCTTCATAAGACTTGAGTTACCAAAGCAATTAAGTTCATAAACATTTGCAGGGTTCTACTTGTAATTGGGTTATAATTAATTTTTTGTTACCACTTCTCAACACTAGGTTCTTATAGTTACTTATAGTTCATATAGACTTGTCGTAGTTAGTCGTATAAATATGACGACAATGTTATGCGAGGGAAAATTCAATTAACTATCTACTGATTAGAACACTCTAGGATACTGCTCAAATGGATTTCCCGTGAAAACAAGTGAAAGAGCGGTCCTACCATTGTTGTTTTAAGTTCTTTCACCTAATTTCTTCTGGCAACTAGCCAAACAACTTTGCTCTCAAATCTACTGACTTTTTCTTTTGGAATTTTGTGCCCAACCGTCCTTAAACTTGAAAATAGTGAAAGCCCAAAAATTCAACATTTAATTGAATGTTAAATGATGTATAATAAAATGGTGATAAAATTTAATAAAACCGTCTATACAGCCAGTTTTGATTTGCAAATATTAGGGTTAATACGAGTAAGGCCCTGCATATTAATTGATTAATTAAATTACATACATCGTACAGGTAATCATAATTTAACAATAATAAGTATCAAAAGAGAAAGATTTAGCAAAAGTTAACCAATTATTATTATTCTTATCTGTAAAATGCAGTGCGAATAATTAAATAGCATGAGTTAGTTTAAAACGCATTGTTTTTGATTGATAATTTGATAGAAAAGGTACCAGATTTTTTTCGTATCATGTCATACAGGTTACTTAACATAAAAATTATTTCTTACTCTTCTTGAATATCAAATACTACCGTCAACGGTATCAAGCGAAGTTGAAAGCTACCGTAAAATAGGATTATTTCAGAAGCTACGGGTAATTAAGGAATTCGGTGCGGCGTGGCGTGTATCTAAGCCTTTTATCGAACCACCTGCCAAGTCTGCCAACCCTTCTCAGATTGCGGCAGGATATTAAATGTGGGCAGCTGTCTAGAGGAAATTATTACGTTACGGCTTCGCGGCGAAGTGAGCGATAGTTCAAATTAAAATTTCTAAGATATAGCAATGAAATTCAATATTAGACTCGCTTTAGACAAAGGCCTCTCCATATGAGCGTTTGTGACGGTCCTGCGACTTATCGGGATGGGAAACAGCGGTTCCTTATTCCTATCTTCTCTACAGACAAGTCTGCTTCTTGACGCTCTTTATGTATAGACTTAGAGTTTAATCTAAAAAAGTACAGCCTTCACGCATAAATCGATTAAATTGAAATGAATGAATGTCTGTTAATGTACCTATAGTTTAAATATGCAAATAGATTAAATAAGTAAAAATGATGCGTGATGCCTGAAGTAATAGAAAATTACAGTGACATCGAATAGTTTAGCAAGCGTTATTTCTATTTTGTTTTAAGTAACTACCAGTTACCAGTCCTTGTTCAATTCGCTCGCTACTTCGAAAGAGAAACAAAACTGAATGAATGCATTGTTTGCTCAGTTCCACTCAAGTTTTCAAACAATACAATGGCGTGAATAGATGGACCGGGACTAGCCACTTAAGTTGCATTGCAAAGCGAAGCACCCGTTTGTCGTCTTTATTTATTATGCATCAAAATGTACCTACCTATGTATACTCACTGGGTCCGCGACTGTTATTTTAAAGTAAGAACTTGGCTGAAAGTAAGTACCTACAACTAACTTCGAGTAGGTAACAAAAGTTTCACAAGATATGAAGTTTCCTTACAGAGTTCCTTTGAGAGAAAATTTCTCTAAGTGACTGATTACGGCACTATTACTTATTATATGATAGAACTTGTATGGTTCGACCGGGGAAGTACCACAGCTGCACCTATGCCGTGAAGCAAATAAAGCAATTCATTTGTGTTTCGGTGGAAAAGTGCAGTTGCCGGCCACACTTACATGAGGCGACCATCAGCCTCCGGGGTAG
>DWQK01002590.1:0-12867 GCA_018231225.1 Noctuana stator | reverse complement strand
ACTTGTCTTCTGAAGCCTAAACTTAGGAAATGCTAGCTTGTGGCCGTTCCTAGTATTAACACAATTTTGACTATGTAGATCCTGTAGGGTGACGAAATTACCTCTATTTTTACGTACATACATAATATTTTCATATATGTATTGTGATGGGAATGTAAGGATGTTGATCTCTTTGAATTTTTCTCGAAGAGATGCTCTACAACCCATGTTGTAGATTGAGCGAATAGCCCTCTTATGCAAGATAAATATTGTATCGACGTTAGTTGCATTTCCCCACAACAAAATGCCGTAAGACATTACATCTATTTTTCATACCCCTAAATGTTAAGGGTAGTCCATCCCTTAGTTTGTCACGTTATATGCGGGACGAAGTTCGCGAGGTCGGCTAGTTTAACTATAACATTAAATATTTGTATACCATTACAATACGGTGAAATCTACACAATTTTGAAACCACTAACCACTACAAATGTTGTTCGTGTAACCACTACAAATGTAGTGGTTACACGAACAGTCAAAGAATAAAGGGTATGTTTCCATTGCCATCAAAATTAGTACCAAAACTTTGTTATCATACTTTTAAATGAAAATTTCTCATCTGCCCTTAGATCAAGAGCCCAAAACGATGTCAACTGAGTAACAAAGATAAGTCGCCCGTCCCGTAAAGGCTTCTCATCAAAAAGTTCCCTGTTTGAACCGGGCTTGCGAGAGAATTCGAGAGGATATTGATGCCGGCTATAAGCTTCTGCCCGGCCTTTTATTGGTCAGTTTTGTACGGAATTTAAAATTTTTAACTCGCTCAGCTTTTAAAGCGGATATCGTTTTTTGCTGGCCACCTTGTTTTATCTTTTTTAAATTTTAATAATTTTTTCAAATAACGTTCTATTGAAAATGAATCAATGATCTTAAGTCGTATTACAAAAGTATAGTGGATATTTTCAGATATCTTTAATATAATAATATTATGAGAAAAGGTTAACTCGCCATCACAACCTTGAAAGCCTTGAACACACTCCACTACGCTGTTGCCAATCCGTGTTGCATGTTGTTAAACCGGCAAAAGGGAATCCGACAAAGTCTCAACGTGGATAAGCTAAGCGAGAATGAAATTACCACCAGCAGTCATCTATTCGAGTACCGATCGTGCCCGAGTTTGCTTAACTTTTGAAATTTCTTGAGAACCACACTATCCCTCTTCGTTCTTCTACTCGTACCCACAACGCTGTAAGTAAAGAGATGACATTATTTTTGTTACGTTGTTGAAGCTATGGTAGCACCCCACACCAGTGCCTCTTCCTCAGCCACGTTTTAAGTAAGTTAATATAGGTATATCAAGCGAATAAAATTCTATCCAATACATACCCTACCATAGGCCAACCTGTAGGTAACTCCACTCCACTTAGAGACGATCGACGTTCACTGTAATATAATTTCGTGTCACGTTCTTGGGCTCGCTTTACGAAATTCAGTCGTGATGGCGTTTTGATACACATTTACATTCCCATAATAAATACATAAGTTGAGGCTGATATTTCAATTACGAGATAAGACTTCGGATTAATGTTATCTTCTTACTGAACTCTGGCTTCAATGTTTTGTGTTTTCAAATTATGACAAATAATGGTATAAGTACATTGTAAACTTACGATTTCACAATTTGACGGTAACATAATACACAGAATAGGTGCGTAGGAAGGCAGTTAGGTTAGTTAACTCTATAAAAACATCAGGGTTCAATAACCTCGAATCACGTCAACGTTTAAAAATATTTGTATATTCCATTAACAGTAACGTTTACTTTTTTCCCACAAAATCATGCCTTGCGCTCATTTTTATTGGATATTCAAAAGTCTGAATAGTATCAAGCGCGCCGCAAGAAACCCTTTATGAAACGAAATTCACCTCATTTCCTCTTCAACTGAATGGAAAATGGAGGTAGTTTTTAAAAATATTTCGCAAAGTATCGTATTCAGTGGAGGCTTCTCTGTACGGTTTAAAGTAATATAAATAAAGCTTGTTATCAAGGCTTTTATATTTATTTCTATAGGTCGCCGACGCCGTGAATGATGCATGTTGCGTTTGAATACATGCGCTATCGTCTGCAAGGATTTTTATGTTTTATCTTTATTACAAAGAACATGTCAAGTGTATGTACAATATGTATGTAATATCTTATAATGAAGCTTAGAAGACCTGTGCTCAGCTATTTGTCACTCATTGGTTGGTTGTTGATGATTATATTATGATGAAGTTTATTTATTTATTTGACGACCTGTGTGGTGTAGTGGTTACCACGCCAGTTCACCACCCGAAGGGTCCCGGGTTCGATCCCCGGCGGGGCAGAACTTTAAAACAATGAATTATTTCGATTTCTGTTCTCGGTCTAGGTGATTGTCTATTTGTCTTTGTATGTGTCCTTGGCACCCACGACACAGGGAATCCTAGTGTGGGGCTGTGAGTGTGAAGCGTTATTATTTATTTATGCCTTAAGATTACAGTCTTGATACAAATGCTTTATGGTAGCAGAAATTACTATTAGAACATCAAGCACTATTAGAAGTTAGTGTAACTCGTTCTAATACTAATCCGGCCTTGAACATTCATGTTAGTAAACCTGAAACGCTTCCTGAACAGCAAAACAGCGCTGTACATAATTTAGTCGAGGGGCTTTTTAATACCAGATTGAAAGTCCATAGCAAATTAAACTTTGCGGGGCGTGCAATGTTTCCAATTAGGTTTTTACACGCCTTCAAGCCTCTAGCTATCAAGAGCTCTTGGAGAGATATTACTTTGGAAGTAAGTATAGGATCTATCAGAAAACTTGGTAGGTACTAGAAACTTTTTTGACTACTTAAGTTTTTGTATCCTATAGTTTATAAAAGTTCGAATCTCTTTCTTATTGGGTCATGCCAGGAGCTACGCATGAAGAGAAGTGTGGGAATAATTTGTTTAGCCTATCTTTTCTTTCATTGGGGTCGAACCCAGAACTACAGAAGCACAGTAGGTAATAACGCAAAACTTTATTAATGTGCATCGGTTATACAAGGAAGCCCATATGATATCAACATGTTTTTATTTGATTTTTTATTTTGCTCAGTAAAGATCTGTGACCTTCCAGCCAGCTAATCATAAACCTAACTCACCTGTGTTCGTGGTAAATTTATTCCCTTACATTACCACTCATCCGTATGTAAGTATGTACTTCTACCATTACGACGTTTCCGATGACAGATTTTACTGTGATTCATTCCCCGACATTCCCTTTTTTACGCAAAACCAATATCTCCTCGACTTCATTAGGGGAAAAGCCTTCTGGTTCGCTCCCTTGTGCGTCAGATTTTACTATTTCAGAAATGAGCGGCATAAAATTAAGGGTGCTCTTTAAATTCTGAAAAGAACTGAAAAATAAACTTTTTTGGCGAAATATTTTCACTGTTTACGTTAGCTTGGATGATGATTTAATTTGTATGTTGTATCTATTTAACGTTGTGTCGAAAGTACTCGGTAAGTAATCCGTATAATATATAATCAGTAATCAAATTGGAGGGACTGAGGTTCGTGTGATGATTTTAAATGTTTGTTTTGTATCTTATATTTACCTTATCTCTATACATTCATTCATCTACTCAAAGAACCATCGAAACAAAAAACCACTGCACTTATGAGACTACTATCGGAAATTAAAATAATTACCTTTCCTTTACAATGTCGATGTTTAATGGTAGACATAGATTATACATGCAAATACTACGAAAGTCATTCGCTTGTTTTTTTATCGTTAATGAGTAGAAAACGAGCATACAGACTACAATGATAGTGGTCAATGTAACCAATGGTCATTGGTAAAATTGACCACGTCCAACCTCAAATAACAAATAATCTTACGTCGAAGCATTCACACTCATAAAGACTGAGATGGTGGCCCCAAATATCAAATCTCTGACATCCACCCCCTCCATCCGAAACATAAAAACTTTCCATAAGACTTGCTTGAAAGCAGCGCTAGTATCCCCCGGGAAAACTGTACTACAACCTTTCACACCTTTATTTAAAGAAACTTATTAAAACAAAGTGAAAGTACTTTAAAAGTGCCTAAATGTCTTTCACCATTTAAGTTAAACGAAGTAACTCCGTCAAAAATGTGACAAACTGAAACAGGACACCCTTTCACAAGTTTAATTTGCAACCGAACTTTGCCCTGCAATGAAGTAACGATACGGTTTGAATATTTAAAAAGGCGCGCCATTTTTATGGGCACAATAAATAAAGTATAACGTTATAAATATTCAGCAGAGTGAAAAAGTTTTGTTGGTTTCACCTTTTTTATATTTTACATTCGCATAATTTACTACTGAAGCGGAGGCACTTGTAAACAGGGTTAGGTATATAGATACATAACTCTTTATTTCTCACTAATACATAGATTTTAGTAAACGTAACAGTAGTAGTAACTATGATAGATGGTAGAGCTTACAGAGATTACCCGGGGAGGCACCACCCTCATAACCCACCGTAAAGCAAGTCTTATAGCAAGTACTTTGGTGAGGGTTGCTACCGGACACACTGTATTAGAGGCGACCATCATTAGGAACCTATGATCTCACACAGGACTTCTCTTCTAGACGTTATCCGTGGATGTCCATGGGTTGCAGTGACTACATAACATCAGGTGGCTTGCATGCTCGGTCGCTACTCATAGACAATAGAAAAAGTTACTAGTACTAGCTACTAACTACTAGCTTAATCATTTTAAATCCCCTACAAATGTAGTACAAATAAGACAGATAATTTCCTTCTTGAGCCATCCTTTCCTCGTCCACAATTGACAGTGATGTATCACTTGAAACGTTCACACTTTGTTCCAATTAGGTTCCCCGATTGAACAATGAACGCCTCCGGTAGTCCGCTACGGGTAATTTTAAGAGATTGTGTCATGTTATTTCTTAACTCTAGGCAGGCTACTAAATATACATGTAATACCTATAATGTTAATTGTTAATATTTATAAATGCATTCTATTGATAAAAACAAAATAATGTTTGAGTATAAGACGACCTCAAAGTCCTCTTTGTGGTCAATGAAAGTATTAGAGACCCTTATTTCTATTAGGTACATACGTGAATACGGTTATTATATAATAAATAATAAGGACTGGGAGACTGGGAGTAATTTAATATAAAGTGACTTTAATATTCTTTAAGCCTATATACACTCGTTCTGCAAATATAAAAATAGCTAAAGTGACTGACAAACAACAATAAATATTTCCAGTACTACATTCAATATTCATTTTAACCAACTAAATCTTAGTTCACCTGAAAACTTAACATGTCAGTTCCTACCAAATAAAGTGAGTGTAAACGGACCACGGGGAAACAAAAAAGAAGAACATTCTGGAACAATTCGAGCATGAAGCGACTACTTTCATCCCCGATGTGCCAAGAGGACATAATCCTTGTTACTCGCTCCATGTATTACTGGTGAATTTTAATTTGGTGCCTTGTACGAGTAGTTTTATAGCGTCAGGGGACAAAAAGTGCTTTACCATTTTTGTAGCCAGATGTGGGTCAAGCTTTTGTAACTTTTATGAAACCTCACAAAATAAATGTAGTTAGGAGTTTATTGTATCCTGTAAACCTAACCTGTAACAATTGCGATGTGGGTTTTTTAAAAAGGTTATAAAATACTTAATAACTTATAATACCACATCATCCACTAAATAAGGTGGCAACTAAATTCTTGTCAACACCAACCTATCACTGTCCCACAGCTGGGAGCCTAGTATAAACTCTTCATGCCATTCTGTTTACGTCAGCCAGCGGTCGCGTGAGACCTAAATTGCCCTGCGTCAGAGCCATTGACACGTAACGAACAACAATAATCGAACCTA
This sequence comes from Noctuana stator, assembly GCA_018231225.1. NCBI lineage: Eukaryota > Metazoa > Arthropoda > Insecta > Lepidoptera > Hesperiidae > Noctuana > Noctuana stator. Next base: position 6,977 of record DWQK01002590.1, on the reverse strand, counting down.
GGACCATTGGCATAGAAGACTGCCATGGTAACCATTTCACCTCACAAGCCATAAAAATTACTAGTTAGTTACTCGTTGAATTGTTGACATTTGTATATCTAATTTGGTGAAGTCAAACTTTTAAATATATCTATAACATTTTTGTAAAAATAAATGATTTTTTTACTTTTTTTTTCTTGTATTAGTAACTAGTTCAAGTCCAATTGTACAATGAACGCTCCTCTAACGATCGCTGCCCAAGTCACGACGCTATCAGAACGATCACACGTGGACTGCGATGCGCACTGGATTATCTAACTAAAATCCTTGCCAATACTACTTTTACAATAAAAGTAACCAAAGGATAGAACACTAGAAAAAGTAGCACTTTGAAAGTATAATCTAGGTCGTGATCAGTATTTCTGATTGTTTTGTTAACTTTTAGACGACTTTTACGACGACGATGCTTGCAGACAATAAGACCCAAGATTGCAATTGCAATTGTCTTGTAATGTAGTCATATTTGTCTATTACTGGCATGTGAATAATTGATTTCGACAGTTTCGGTAATCAACTAATTTAAAGTTTTCAGTAAAATGTTTACTGTAACATGTTCGAAGTCGGTAATATTTTACATAAACGACAATGGTTATATATTTACGGTTGCCGTTAGGCCTCAAAATATATTACTATTTTGCTTCTTTATATGATTGTCTGAATGTCTTTTATTTATAATTAAAACTCTATTAATGCTTTCATTTTTTCTGTTAAATTGATACTTTATTTACAACAAAAAAGGTATGAAAGAAACATTTCCAAACATAGTAAAATGGTGGTAAAAACGCATGCCGTGTGAACTCAGCACGCTAATTAACCTAAAATTCGTAGAATATTTCAAGTCAATTATGAAAACTTATTATAAGGCATAACTTTACTTTCCTTAAATAAGTCAAGGTTTACGATCGGTGAAGATAAAGAACATTTCTCCTTATAGGTATAAATTAAAAAATTCTTTCTAATTAATAAATTAAATTTAGGTTCCATTATGTATCATCACTGAACCAAACCCTTTTTTATACATAACATTTATTTAAATACAATTTTAATTGAAAACACTTTTGATCTATTCAAATATTTCACTATTTCTAAAAGGTCAAAGCTAATTGGAAAAACTCACAAATCGTTTGCATTGAGTGGAAAAAATATTATTTAATTCCAAAATCGGGGACGTCGCAACGAAAAATGTAGATTGAAAATATTTTTCAACGTCCCCAAATTATCCGATTTAATAAACTAAGGTCACAAATCAAAAGTTGGAACGAGATTTCAATGGCGCGAAACCAAGCAATATGAGACTCCAAAATTTTTGTTGCCATAACAAATCGTTGAGAAACGTTCGCAAATCGCCTCTTTTGTTACCTAATTCGAAGCTTATGTCCGTAACACAGCTGCGTCCAATTTATTGCTTAACCTTTCCTCCTTTGCAGATGGAATTGAAGACGATAAATTATACTTCAAACCCAAATAAGGCCCGTAAGTTACGATCCTCGCAAATACCCGTCTAATGGTCGATCAGACCAGATAAATTAGATGGGCCCGCGCGAAAACAAACGGATCCCCGATCGCCATATTAGAATTAGGTTCTTTCACTCTTCCTTGTAACATATTGTGGTTCTGAGTATAAATTTTTTTCGTACAGAATGTTGCCTGCAATCTGTATTCTGTAAACATACCTACCTATTTATAAATCGAGGTCTGAAAAATCCCCTATTTTATACCTGAACTCGCTAACCCCAAAATAAAACAGATTGTATCAGCAACTTTAAAGATATTTTGATTTTGATAAAAATTAGTATAAAAATGTCCCCAATAACATTATAAGTATTATGTCAATATTTAAAGAATAACTCCCTAACATTCCTCATTAATAATTTTTCCGTAACCTCATAAAACACCTAGTTTTCATTTACAGAACGAAGCAGTCTAAATTAATTTAACTTAAACAATTAAAAGGCTCCGTCCATAAGCGGTTTGAATTTTTTATAAACCTTACCTAACTTTATTGCTCTGTTTTCGTTAATCTTTAGAAATAGTAACGTTTTTTCCAAGACTCCAATATTCTAAGTATCTAAAAGGTTTAAGATAAAACCTTTTTTAAGTCCTAATATTTATTATTGTATTGTATAGATTGATGGTATTAGAAAAATTATGCTAAAATTAATTTAGTTAGGTTGTTTGATCAACTTATACAAAACATTATATACATCACTACATAGTATAAAACAAAGTCGCTTTATCTGTCCCTATATCCATATGTATGCTTAAATCTTTAAAACTACGCAACGGATTTTAATGCGGTTTTTTTTTTAAAAGATAGAGTGATTGAAGAGGACGGTTTACATGTATAAAAGTTCACGGTTTTTCTGTAAGTAGTGTATTTAGGATCAGCATTGCACCCGTGCGAAGCCGGGGCGGGTCGCTAGTAATCATATAAAACAAAACAAAAAAGAACATTAAAAAACATTATTTTTTAAACATTATTGTAAAGATTACAAACAAAATAATATTATGTTCCAAAATAAATATATTTATTTCTTATATAAAAACAAATCGCACTAATAAAATTATACTATTCTTAGAGAAACGAAAAGTGGGCAGAAACATTATTGCAGTGGAATTTCGACCAAATAGAAAAGTAAAGTTTTTATTTAAGAATTTATCGTAGCGTATTCTCCTGAGATAGACTAAAATCAGTAAAACCTAAGAACTCTGAGTCTAGGATTTATTAATATCCGATGAAACATGGCCGACCGTCCGTACGAAAGGCCATTGATTACAATAGCTTAGCAACTGAAAGAAATCTATTATTTTGGCATATATCTCTAGGGGCAAAAATTTCTCAAATTTATAACATCAAAATTCTTTGGTAGAATAGTTCATTCTTAGACACATGATGAAAATAGATACCTAAAAGCTTTGATTTAGGTATTTTACGTGATAAAATGTAACTAAATAAATTATATAAACAGGGAAAGGTCAATTAAAAAGACATTTGTAGGTAGAGCTTACATAATTCGCCCGGGAGGTACTACCGCTACTCCCATAGCCCGCTGTGGAGCAAGTCTTGTAACAAGCAATTGTGTTTCGGTTGGGAAGGATTGCTGCCGGTTCTTCAGTACTAGAGATTTACTGTAATAACTATGGGTTACCGGATAGTTTCGGCAAACATTAATACCTACCAAAGCCGGATATCGATAAAGTTAGTGGAATACAAACAACCAGATCTCCTCTTCTTATTTATATTGTCGACACACAAAACACTCTTTTGTATTGCCACCATGCCCCATGTAGTGTCTAACATAGTCGTAAAAGTCTATGGCGAATAATTTATTCATAGGTCGTTTCTCCTAACGGTGAGTTGTGTCTCAATAAAAAGCGCAGAAAATCGCCAAGTTCGCAGAACGGTTTTCAACAAAAAAAAGTTTTAATATGTAATTAATACTTGGATTTATATATCTTTTATATTGTTAAGCTTAAGTTTTATAAGACAGTTCTAATTTACATTAAAAAACGACTGTATTAGGGATTAAATATGTATATTTTACGAGTTATTATGTTAAAGGTTTTGAAATTAGGTACTCGTATAAAAGGAAATTTAAAGGTTTATTCGACATTATTTATAATAACATAATAGGTAAAAGAGATATCGTCGCGTCTGTTTGACATAACTAGGAACCCAAGAGCTGGTTCATATTTTGCTCAACGGATAAGCAATCCAGACAGGAAATGTAGCCAGTCTCTTGGGAACTATACCACGAGAAAGCGGTTTGGACCCATTATTTTATCTTTAGTTTTTTAATATCTGTTAATTTACCTATTATGTAAAAGGTGTTTACTACATACGCTATACGTATCTGTATGTCTCACGTCACACGCTATTTTAGCCATATTTTGTTTCATTCGATTGCTCTATGAAATTTTAGTTTTGCTAGCGTTATGACCCCTTTTTAATGCTGATATTTATTCCATTCGACTGCACTGTGAAATTTTTTTTATCATTATGCACCCTCTTATTGCCACCATTTCTTGTATTTTAAACTCGACATTCGCACTACCATTCCCGATGGTATGCAGAATAGTGAAAATACAGTGTCGGATCCCCTCAAATTTATTGTGCGACCTTTCGCTTCGCAAATGGAGACATGGAAGACAAATCGGTGAGTTCGGATCGAATAATCAACCTCTCTCAATTCGGTAGAAAACGGCCAGTGCGGGGCATTAGACACCCTTTTATACGAACTTTGAACGATGGCTTGTTTACTTCAGAGACCATTTGGCCTCTAAATGCTGTGTTCTTAGAAGGGTTCATTGCCATATTGAAAGGGAACATCATCATAACTATCAAAGATTTAGACGAGCACCGATAAAATATAATGGTAGGAACTACTTAGGAAGTCTAATAACTATTTACGTCCCGCATGGTGTAGTGGTTACAAATTCAGTCCACCATTCGAAGGATTCTAGATTCGATCCCCAGCGGGGGAAGAATTTAAATGATAATGTAATTGTCTTTGTGTGTGTTCATGGCACCCACGACACGGGAATCCTAGTGTAGGACTGTGAGTCTGAAGCGTTATCCGGTCGAAATACGCGACTTACATGGGATAGACTAAAAATCAGTTACTGCGATTCTCTACATTACAGGCTGAGAACGGAGGCGACTCTGATTGTCAACTCATTTCATGAAAAATAATAAATCTGTAATTGTAATTATTGTGTATTTATTACAAGTATGAAAAATTCTTATTAGTTTTCTCACTTTTTTAGACAATATATTTGTATTTCAAAACTCATTTCATTCAAAGCCGAACTAATACACTGACTAACTTTCGTATTTCAATTTACGCGGAATTGTACCCAGGAATATTAGGCCCAAAATGTGTTCAGAGAAAGACGATTTGAATCAAATGTGTTCGATTCAAATTAATAACGGCAGATCTAACCCTCCATGAGGTTTAATTGTCAGTAGGATTGATAGTCGCAAATTCGCTGGAGATTTGATAAATTTGGGACCGGCCTCCTCTGATTAAGTGCATTTATCAGGCCGTCAATTAAGTTTAGCCAAACGGCTTAACTTCAATTGCTTCCTTTTCTAGCAGGCTAGCGAACCAATAAAAAAGATTAGTATTATGAAATTGTATTGTAGATATTATGAATTTTTTTTCATTTATGACTGACCCACGTTTTGACGACCCGCGTCGTGTAGTGGTTACCACGCCAGTCCACCATTCAAAAGGTCCCGGGTTCGACCAGCGGGGCAGAAATTTAAACGATGAATTTATATTTCTGTTCTCGGCCTGAGTGCTTGTGTATTTATTGTCTTTGTATGTATCTGTGGCACCCACGACACAAGGAATCCTAATGTGGGGCTGTGAGTATAAAGCGTTATTTATTTATTTAAACAATATGAAGACCATCTCATGTTAAGTAGTTCCATGTACATGTACATAGGACAGAAGTCCTATCTGAGATCATATTTATTTAAGGACACGGCTAAGAACCGCGTAACTCTAAATTTATAGACGTAATTTCAGTTATAACATATCTATACGAATATTGCGTGAGAACTGACTGCCTGTAGGAATCCCTTTATGAATTCTCACGAAATAATGTACTGAAATAATAATGTTTTACGGAATTCTACTTATTATAATACATAACAATAAATAGTAGAGGTTCTGAAAGACACATGATATGACATGTCTTTAATGTGTGTGTTACTTTTTAATTTAATTTAATTACAAATAAATAAAAAAAATTAACTGTAAGGAAATGAATATTCCAATGTATACATACATAGGTACATATATAATGGATTCCTTAAGAAAAATACAAATATTTAAAAAGATATTCGACTTGGTAATTAGGATATAATGCTTGTTAGCTTTCCCGCCCTTCGTAACTTCGCGAACTTTTAAAAATCGCGAACATGACTGATTCAAATATCAAAACAGAAAAGTTTTAAGAGCATCAAAATTGGCGGAAAGCGCCTAACTTCTGAGCAAATAAGTGAGAGTAATATACGAAATGAAAAGCAAAGTTGGATAAACCAATATTTAACCAAAGTATAAAATGTTAAAGATTAGTCTCAAAATCCGACATGAAGAGATATGTCTGGAATAAACAGGCAAAAAATCTCTTAATGAGTATTAAATCACATCGCGTCATTGTGATCAATATTCTCTTATAGGTGCACATTTAACACTCAAACTTGCTTTTTTTTGTTGATAACTTAAAAATAATTTAAATCAATTCATCATCGTAACGGTTACATCTTTTTTTTATAAAAACAAATTAGCAAAATATGGATAAGTGCATTTATTAGCATGTATTTTGCATGTCACGGAACACAGAACACAAAAATTAAAATATATGATCTACTTATATCTATCGAACAAGCTTAGGGCCTCTTCCCATTAGTATTTCTGCAAAACAAGCGTTCAATGGACGCATGTGCAGCGCAGATGGTAGTTCGTTGGATGTTTCAAAATATATCAAAATTTTAGATCTACCATTAACATTGATGTGCTCTTAGCGCTGAGTGTTCAGATGATTCAAGTTCATTTCAATCTACCCGCCTCTTCGTCGAAGTAAACTTTGGTATCCACTGAAAAGTAAGTGTAAAAGTTCACAGCTAAATAAAGCGTTAATATACATCAATCAATTCAAAGAAGTTATCGTGTTATAAGTAGGTATTATGGGGAGTTTATTTGCCTTCTTATGAATATTTGTACAAAAGTATGTTTACAATAGTACGTTTTGTAGGTGATAGAATTTATTAAGTTCGCCCGGGCCGCCGTTGCGCCGCGTTCATAGGTTGCCGTGATGCAAGTCTTGTGTCAAATTAAATAAATAAACAAGTAACGCTTCACACTCACAGCCCCACACTAGGATTCCCTGTGTCGTGGGTGCCATGGACACACACAAACACAAATACA
>DWQK01002589.1:0-12870 GCA_018231225.1 Noctuana stator | reverse complement strand
TTCAGAAGCACTTTGTTGATGTCCTTCTGCCTCTTATGCAGGTCTGTTAATTGCGCACGTCAAAAAACTAACGTGTTTTGCTATCTTTTAAGAATGAAGATTCTTTTTCTTTAAAATCAAGACAACAAGTTGTTTTATAATACCTAAATATCACCTTGATCTCAAATGTTATTGTTATATATTTCTGAGCAAACAGATAAAACTACATATAAATAAGTAAACCATGCACATCAACTCCTACGTGCACATTTCTAAATGAAATATGTTACTGCCAAGGTGTGCTAAAGAAAATTGGGGATTTCGCTAACATCTGCCTCTCTGTAGGTCGAAGTTTGATAGTAACCCTCAATACATTTAAAATGAAAAAAAAGTATAGTTCTAGGTGATATGTATTTTATTTCTATTCACAGTAGCAAAAATTTGATTAGAAATTAATTTCTATATATATTTTTACAGGTCTTAGTTGAATCTGTAGAGAAATCAGAAGATGACTCAGCCTTAAAAGTTCTCATCGAACTCGCTGAAACAACGCCGAAGTTCCTCCGACCGCAAGTAGAGACCATCTTCCAAGTGTGCATAAAGGTAAGGGAATGTCATGTTTATCTTAACTTTGTATCCGTCTCAGCTAAAACAAACTATCCGTTGGTGACTGCTTTGTGTCTAAGTTTGTGCAACATTATATCTTATTGTCGCCACGACACGGCGACGTTATATATCTGAATACATATAAACCGGTTTATATCCAAAATAATTCGTTATATTATTGTGTATAGGTGATAAGTGACGCGGAGGCGGAGGACACGTGGCGACAGCTGGCTCTGGAGGCGCTGGTGACGCTGTGCGAGACGGCGCCGGCCATGGTGCGCAAGCAGGTGCCGAGCGCCGTGCGCACGCTCACGCCGCTCGTGCTGCACATGATGTGCGAGTTGGACGACGATCCCGACTGGGCCGTGCAGGACGACGTCGCCGACGACGATAATGAGCTGTTCGTATACTACATTTAGCAATGCTAAAAACTGCACCAATCCACCAGAACAAATTGATAAATATAAAAACATATTATAACCTATAAATATTATGTTTTTAAAATAAATTCCCCGCCGCGTCTCCGTGGGAATAGTTTTAGTACAATACACATTACAATAAATTTCTTTTCTTTTCCCTTAAAAAAAATTATATACTTAACTAAGGTTGGTTCCTATGAGCTCTATTGTGTTGAAAAAAAATTATATTATATTGCTATAGTTTATGAATGTAAGGCTCATTTATTTGGCTGCAAGATCTGTTTTAAATGTCGCTTTGCGGAACCTTACAAGATAAAATATCGAGATAATTAGCATCCTCTGTGAAATATGACATATGGATGTCAGTCCCTCGATAACAATTTATTGTGATTTTCTATAAAACACAACATATACTATTATTGTCACTAATATTATAATGCAATTTTAGGAACTATGTGGCAGCAGAGTCCGCATTGGATCGCATGTGCTGTGGCCTGGGTGGCAAGATCATGCTTGGGCTAATTGTTGGCCAAGTTCCGGAAATGTTAAGCTCTCAGGACTGGAGACGACGCCACGCGGCTCTCATGGCCGTGTCAGCGGCGGGCGAGGGCTGTCACAAGCAAATGGAACAAATGCTTGATCAAGTAGTGTCTGGAGTGCTCAACTATCTTACTGATCCTGTATGTATTATACTGTATTATTAGCAATATTTTAATTCTCTTGTCTTTTATGTTAATGTAACAATAATAACTGTCACAGCATCCCCGCGTCCGCTATGCAGCGTGTAATGCAGTAGGCCAGATGTCTACAGACTTTGCTCCCATTTTTGAGAAGAAATTCCACGAAAAAGTTGTACCTGGCTTGTTGATGGTGCTAGACGATAATGCTAATCCTCGCGTGCAGGTAATGATCATTTAATTAGTAGTTAAATTTATATACTTGTGTTTTTATGGATTTTTTAATCTAAAATGAACACAATTTCAGGCTCATGCGGCAGCTGCTTTAGTCAACTTTAGTGAAGATTGTCCCAAGCCAATCTTAACTCTTTACCTGGGCCCCTTGATGGGCAAGCTGGAACAGATTTTGACAACAAAATTCAAAGAGGTAAGCTATCAAATACTTCAATACTATTGTTGTTTAGATAATCCAATATTCACTAACAACCCTAATTATTTTAATGCTCTCCTTGGAACCTTTGATCAACAAGCTTGAAATGACTTTAACCTACAAATTTCAACCAGTGAGTAAAAAATTGGTTACTTGTTGAGTATAAATTGTTATTTTATATTATCCAATGTTCGTTAGTGGCAAAACTTCTTCATAGGTTTAGTCACTTCCATATCATTGGAAGATCAAAACATGGCGATTGCTCCCTTTTTGTCTACAATAGACAATCAGGGATCTCAGTCCAAAAACATTGAGATGTTAATACTGATACAACAAATCCTTAACATCCTTGGACGAAAAACTTTGTTGGCATTCTTACTGCATGTGTATTTAATTTTATTTCAGTTGGTTGAACGTGGCACAAAGCTTGTACTGGAACAGATTGTAACCACCATAGCATCTGTGGCTGACACAGTCGAGAAAGACTTCATTGAATATTACGATCGCCTCATGCCATGTCTCAAGTACATAATTGCTAACGCCAACACTGAAGATCTGAAGATGCTGCGTGGCAAGACCATTGAGTGTGTCAGTCTTATAGGTAATTACTACATTTTCCAAGAAATATATTTATCTGTACTTTAAAATCTGTCACTTCTAATCTGGATTTATAAGGATTATAGGTAACGCTTGCTACACATTAGTAGTTAAAGGAGAAATATCACACCTCTACTATCAAAGATTTATTTAAGTTATAAAAAATTTTTTGTAACCTGCCCATTAGGTTTGGCTGTTGGAGAAGAGAAATTCTTGGGAGATGCATCTGAAGTCATGGATCTACTTCTGAAGACCCACACTGAGGGAGACCAGCTCCCAGCTGACGATCCACAAACATCATACCTCATATCTGCCTGGTCACGTATTTGTAGGATTATGGGTAAGTCGCGAATAGTAAAATATGAAACTAAATAGTATTTCCTTCTATTATGTGAAAGTTTGTATTATTTTTCAAATTATTGTTATGGACATATTTTTCATCAAGGACATATTTATTGAATATACTGTTAAAATCGTGAAGGTAAAGGGTAGGGAAGTAAAAAGGGTGCAAAAGGTAATAGTGGAAATATTTTTCAGGCAAAAATTTCGCACAATATTTACCCATGGTTATGGAACCAGTGATGCGCACGGCAGCCATGAAGCCTGAAGTTGCACTTCTTGACAATGATGACCTTGAAACCATTGAGGGCGACCTTGATTGGCATTTTGTGACACTGGGCGAGCAACAAAACTTTGGCATCAAGACTGCTGGTATGTAAAACTATAACATTATTGAGAATAGGCTCACACAAGCTTAATCATTTCTTACTACTTTATTACTACAGAATTTGTTTAGTCATAATATATATGTGGTGTAAAGTTAATTTTACTTTTATCTATTATTTATAATGAGGCGGTAAGAGATCTTTAATAAAATTACTGTTCTCAGGTCTCGAAGACAAAGCTTCAGCTTGTGACATGTTGGTGTGCTATGCTCGTGAACTTAAGGAGGCTTTCGCTGAATATGCAGAAGATGTTGTCAAGCTAATGGTGCCCATGCTTAAATTTTATTTCCACGATAACGTCCGTACTGCGGCGGCGGAGTCGCTTCCGTATTTACTGGAGTGTGCCCGTATTCGCGGCCCTCAGTATATCCAAGGCATGTGGGCATACATTCTGCCTGACCTGCTTAAGGCTGTTGACGCAGAGCCAGAGCAAGAGGTGCAAGTTGAGCTTCTGAATAGTCTTGCTAAGGTACTTATGAATTTGAGATGTCTTATGATTTTAGATAGTCTTGTTTTTAGTTACAACCATTTTTAATTTCTTTGTTTTACTTTAGTGCATAGAACTTCTTGGTGCTGGGTGTCTTTCGGACGAGATGATGGCAGAAGTGCTACGCATATTGAACAAACTACTCACAGAGCACTTCGAACGTGCTGCCGCTCGTCGCCAGAAGCGGGCGGATGAAGATTATGATGAAGTAAGTGAAGTAACAGTTCTTTATTTATTATGTTGTGAATGGAATGGAATTTTCCTTTACCACCAGAGACCCAAATTATACCCATGCCTTCCTAACTTGGTAGTACTGGGATGTTAATAATGAAGAAGATGAAAATATTGCTGCCTCAAACTCAATTGAATAGTGGATGAAGTTGCTAAATGTATTCGTAAATGAAAATATATTTTCAGGTTGTAGAAGAGCAGCTAGCAGATGAAGACAATGAAGATGTATATGGGTTATCGCGCGTAGCGGATGTCTTACACGCTCTGATGATCGCATACCGTGAAAGTTTCTTCCCTCACCTGGACTCCCTCCTGCCACACCTGGTACAACTTCTGACTCCTGGCCGCCCTTATTCTGATAGGCAATGGGCTATTTGCATTTTCGACGATGTCATTGAATACGGAGGTATAATAATAATGAAATTTCTAGAAACAATATACCTATTTGTCAAGTGCATTATGTTCAAAAACTTGTTCTTTGACAAAGAAATAAATTGAATTAATTTTATTTTAGGACCAGCATGTGTTAAATATCAGGATATATTTTTGGAACCTATGCTGAATGGTTTACGAGAGCCCGAGCCAGAAGTGCGGCAGGCCGCGGCGTACGGGTGCGGCGTGCTCGCGCAATTCGGAGGCGCGCAGTTCGCTGCCGCTTGTGCACGCGCCGTTCCCCTGCTCGCTGCACTTATAGCAGAGCCCAACTCACGATCAGTCGAAAACCTTAACGCTACGGAAAATGCTATCTCGGCAGTCACCAAGATCATCAAGTACAACCACTCCCAGATTAACAGGGATGAAATCATCAGACATTGGTAAGGTTTTTCTAAGTTCAGTTAAGATATTTAGATAATACATAGTTAGATAATTGCCTGAATGACTTTCCAATAATTGCTAATCGTAATTTACTTAAAAAACGGGATCAAATAATTTAGACTAATAATTTGGTGCATTAAAACCTAGAATATTTAAATGTCTGTCGTTAAACAGGCTGACCTGGCTACCAGTAGTAGAGGATACAGAAGAAGCGCCACACGTGTACTCGTTGCTCTGCGAGTTGGTAGCCGGCGGGCACCCGGCGCTGGACACGCCCGACGCGCCTCCACGCGTTATAGCGATGCTTGCTGAAGCCTTCTTACGCGACGCAGTAGCTGAAGACAACCCAGTGTATGCGCAGATGGTTGGACTTGTGAGGCAAATACAGGTAAAATTTTTATTCTTCGATATTATAAGGTAGAAAACACGTATTCAATTTCAAATAGTCCTAGCAGTGTCATATTATCTCCTAAAAATATCGAATATTATAGTCCGCCTTGAACTGCACCTTTTTGACATTAAATATAATTTCATGTTTCAATCTGTCCAAAAGTATCCAACATTACAACTTTTCTACCTACCACATGAAACGTAATAATTAAATCGAACGAACATATTTGTTTGTTTGTATTAATGATATTTGTTGTATTGGTTGACTGGTCCCTTTCAGAACAATGCAGAGTTGTTTAACTCATGCGTGATGCAGCTTAGCGCCGAGCACCAGGAGGCGCTGAAAGTGGCGCTCTCTACCAAGTAGTGTTGCCCGAGCCGCGAGCGCGCCGTCTCTTATATTTATTGCCAACCACATGCTCCACACTGCGCTACATTGCCAGTCACGCTTACTCTATGATGGCCTCTATATTGTATTTAACCTAAAATACTTCATCAACCGCCTCATACTACGCGATAACGTAACTTATTGTAATGGCATACAAATAAAGAATAAAATTTCTAATTCTAGACCTTATGTGTCTTTTATGTTCGAAATAGTCTGGTAAAATAATAATATTGTAATAAACATCAGTTGTTAATTTTGTTTCTATCCATTTTAAGGATTGTTTCTTCGATCTCATTAAAGAGAACATCTGTTGGGCTAAAAATTGCTGTGATATATTTTGTACTAATTTCTGACTTTCAGCCACTGAAAAAAGCTCTTTCTTGACCTTTTAAACCTACAGTGTAGACTGTAAATTCTAAATACTACAATATTTTTTTGTAAGCCAAAATTTTGACTGTTATAAATGTAATTGGTCCAATTTTATTTCACATGCTCATAGCCTTATGCAACTTCATAAATTATCCATACATTAGTGTAGAATTATATTTATGGTGATATTGTTATGATTATGCATATAAAATGCACCATTTTTATGTCTTAATGTTTATAAATTTTCAATGCTTTTATTTATTTTGGATGCATTTTATTTTCATTGAATAATCGAGATTAGTAGGTGTAGGCGATAATTTTTACATGTGTCATATTGAAATTGGACCTGCATTAATAAATTAAAACGTTTTAGTTTGTACTTTGCCATGTTTGGCCGAGTTGGAATTTGTAGCTGTTTCTCGCAATGGACGAGACTTGTCTGTTTATAAGAAATGATTGTATTCGATTAAATATATAAAATATTATATATAAACATTTCTTTATTTAACCAAAATAAAAGTTATTGACATTTATTTAAAAGTATTTTCATTTGCGTATAATTAATATCAAATGAACCCCAGTAGAAGGATCATGGTTGCTGCTGCTAATAAATTATCAATTTTGCTGCATAATGAGCAACATTCATAGGATTGATGAAAGTAGTGAAATAGGAAACTGCAAAGTATTTAATATTGTTTATTTATATATTATAGATATAGAGGAATTATATTACTGTCCGAATGTAAAAAAATATTCAGCATTTTATCACCGGCAAACTTTAATACAGTCCACAGACTACTTACGTAGTAAAGTCTTGATTGGAAAAAAAGGGTTACCTACCGGAAAGTCTTCCGGGATTCTTGAAAAGATATAAAAGAAAGATATAGATTTATTATACTGACATGACATGTATAGTATCTTTTAGTCTGTGAGTTCTGTGACTAACATTTTGATGTGCTCTTACCGAAAGGAATCGTCTCGTCTAATATTACATATTAGACTATATCCAATCTACTACATAATCTATATCCCGTCTGTTCTTCAGTGGTGCCAGACTAAGAGATTTATCGCCATTTGGGCTACCTCAAAGGGTGTAGGGGCGGGGCGACCAAAAATTGCGATTAGCGACCAGTCACTAGGCTAGGTAAAAGTTTCATGTAAAAAACACCGTGCACAAATCTATGACTTAAAAACATAATTTAAGCCACTTTAGGCTACTTTTCTTTAAAAAAATTGAGCGACTTGGACCGGGATTCATGGCAACACTGCTTTTTATACGACGTCGTGTAGTGTGTTTTAAGTTTAGTCTGTTTAGTATTCTGTTACTGTTTGTTTTCTCTCAGATTTTCGAATTTTTCAATTTTCTCCTCTGTGATGTGTGTTTTGTTATTATTCGAAATACCAAATTGAATTTTATTATAAACAAATTCGTTAGATTTTTTAACTTATCTAATTTTGTTACGATCGTGTTTGTCTTTTTCGTAATTCCAATATAAATTTATTTTTTATTTGCGCACATAAATAGATACCTATTAGATATTTGTTTGACAGTGCTGCACTGCATTTACATTTACATAGGTTATGAAACGTAATATGGTTAATTTATAAAAGAGCATAACTGTAATAATTTGCACATTCTTCAGAGTTAGTTATTTGTCGGTGGAGAACAGGGACTTGTTACGATTAGGTAGCTGCTAATTGGTTCCAAGGTGCCATGTTATGATGTCTCGTAAGAGGACCCGGCAAGATATTGAGAAGGACATGAGTTCGAAGGCGATAGAAGCTGGAGGCGAGGGACACAACGGCAGTGAGACCAGCTTCTGCAGCACCAGTCAGACACTGGTGGAACCTATTCCTGTAAGTTAGATGTAACTATTTTGTCCTACATTTATGTATTAGGGACTGCAATATCTATTTCTCATCCAAAAAGATTTTATTATACTACTCAATTATGTGTCTTGTGCTAATTGCATTGGCTCAACATTTGTAATTTGTACATTTCTGTGTTTGCTGTCTATTAGGTACTACATTTATAGGGGTATATCTTTAGAAATCTGCAGTATTGATACGTATGGCAGAGGAACAGTACGGGATGGGGGAAGTACCTCCAAAGAGGAATATTGCTTCAAACTTTCCTTATTTTTTTTTTCTTATTTTGAAAATGTATAGGTTATTACAGATATTAATTTTTAGGTTATTTTAGGTTTTCTTTACTTTGTAAATTTCTGACATGGATAGAGGGGGGAAAAGGGGAAAAATTATAGAATTGTGGTGGGTTGTTGGTGTGGTGGCGCTTATGAGGACACTTTATTTCTAGTCATCCATCCAACATTCCAAGCTTATAACTCAAGGCCAATGCGACCAAAAATCTTTAGTGATTCCATAGAAATGGATACCATTTCTATCAATAAAACTCTAAATCAGTGTATTATAAAACTAACAATACCTTACAGTCATTTGTTTACATTATTATAAACTTACTCTTAACCATTTGTCACAGCTATATTGACTATGTATCTTGACACCTATATTGACTATGTATCTTGATTTTGAAATGTGAATGAATATGAAAGTGTGGCAGAAGTAAATTTGTGCAAAATCATGTCTATGCCTGAAAGAATTAATTTATTAAATTATCAATAACATTTTTAGGTTTTAACAAAATTTAAGGTGATAAAAACTTTTTTTATTTCTAAAAAACCAATTTTGGAAATATGTTTTAAATATGAGTGAACTAGCTTAAGCCTGTGACTTCTTCTGCATGGACTTCCGTCTTTTGTTTTATTTCTTATTGTGTTTTTTTCATAATTTTATTTACTTTATGGTGTGTATGTACAATAAAGAATATTGTATTGTCTTTATAATTGAACTTAAAAATATCACCATATCAGTATTTTCTTTTGCAAAATATTGAAAAAAAACCATGCCTCATTAATCAGTTTAATAACTGTATAATCTTTGAGTAGATATTCCTAATTTCCTAAAAAGAACTTACCTTTAATTAGCAAATTTTAACTGTTCTAACATGATAAAAATAGGTCAAGATCATAAAAGTTGCTCTAAGTATAGAGTCTATACAATAGGCATGTTTTGAGATAAAATCGTACGTGTTTTCTTTCTAAAGTTATATGAAAGCCGAGTGATCAATAGCTCGGGCTCCGAGCCAACAATGTGGCGTGATCGCGACCATATTTGCTACGTAATTTTTGAAGAACACACCCAGAATACTACGTCAGCTTAAAAATAATTGTGCTAATATTATTTAAAAACAAATTCAAACCAAATTTAAACAACTCTATAGTAAGAAGTAATATTTTTTTTATATATTTTTTACGTGCAGTATATCCGAATCTCATGAATCTCCGGTCATAAAAATGGAAGCATAATATATAGAGACTCAAAGATATAAATAGAATTTCCAACATCGGTTTTGAATTGACGTAGTTATGACCTACAAAAATAGAAAAAAAAAAGGAACATCAAGACGTATTGAGAACCTACTATTTTGAAATCCATTGTATCTTATTACTTACAGCAGTTCATCTAATCCTAAACTAACTTTTGTATTTGATCTTTCGAAACATGGAGATGCCAATTATTTCTTCGTTGGCAACTTCATCACGCATCTAAAGATATACTAATTTGGCTCACGCATATCGGTCAATGTGTCGGTCGTTGCCTTTAATATTTAAAGTAATGGGTTAGTAAATATTAATAGAATTAAACTATATATATCCACATCTAGTTCTCTAGACGATTTGTTTTATATTAATATGGCTTGCATATGACCTGCGATCTCATGTAAATAACATGTATAGGACAAAAGGTTGCCTATAAGACTATATACTATATTTTATTAATATTGTGTATCTAGAAAAATATATGAAGGCAAAGGCCGTTTGGCAGTTTGCCGATATGAAGAATTACGTACTTATAACTTATTAACTTTAAATTCATTGCATAAACGTGACCGTATAATGTAGTAAAACTAGTAAAACAAGTGATTCACTACTGAATTGAACAATGAGCTAAGAAGACTAAATGTCGCTAAGGTTTTACAAAGATCGTCTTAATAGACTCGACCGTGGCCCAGAAACCCTTGTCGCCAATGTATTTTATAAGAGGCTAATTAGAATTGCACTTATGGGTAACTTAGATGAAACGTGCTACGCCCGTATTGTTTTTATTGGCTTTTTCCTAGATAGTCCTCCTAGATTATTATATGATTCCGTGCGTTAGCTGAACTCACTTCTTGTTTGATTGTCTGATTTGTGGCTTATGTGGCTGTGGCAGGTATTAAACTGGAGGATAAACTAGCATGGGTATTCGGCATTCGATAGTGAAATAAATTCGAGTAGGTACGTTTCATTTCCAGTCGAAGCACCTCAACACCGCATGCGCATAGCTTAACGAATTCCTAGACAGAAACATAGTTTAAAAAACTAAAAAAAAACACGCTTTAATAGAGCAAGTCGAACTAAAACATAGAAAATAATTTTATTGTTAAATATGTCGCTAGTTATTAACAGAATAATTTATTTTATTGTAAAAATTGCGCGGAATGCTTTGAATTTTGTTTTTACTGTTTCTAATATTTTGATGACAAGCACCCAACATTTTTAACATAATAATATAAATCTTTTACTCCATGCTCCATAAAAACATTGCAATTTACATCCAAATGGTCAGAGATACGAGAGTTATTTTATTATGTAATAAACAATTATGGCTCGTGTAATGTACTTAATAAGCTAATAAGGTAAATTTAATTGAAATTATGTGAATTTGTAAAATATAAATATAATGGGAATGAAATGATGAATTTAAATTATAATGGGAAATTTGCGATTATTCTAAGTATTAAATTAAGGTTTGAATATGGTATTCATAATCACATGTTTAGAAGTCATTACTAAACTTACTAAGCTTATACTGTCGGAAGTGGTTACTTCCAAAATTAAGACATATCCATGACAGGAAAACCCCGCATACATAAATCTAAACTATATCATGAGATGAGATCATGACGCAACGCACGAGATTACAAAAATGAGGAAATATTTTTCCCGTCTCATTATTAGTTACAGCTTCAAAGATCACCGTATTCGTTTTTTATCTTTAACAGGTTTCGTATTTCCTAAGTTGAAAATTACGTCATTATTGTTCATTGTTTATTGCTTTAGCAGCATTAATAACACGGTTTTTATTGCGTACCTATAGAAATTTAGTACTGGTTGATCTCTATTCTAAAGACTATTAGAATCTCTTTGTTAACTATTGAGATTTAAGTTTTATTCGTCATTTTAACTTTTCAAGAGGTTTCAAAAAATATAGGCAGGTATACGTAATTGGCTTCCGTTCTGTCACTTCTGTTAGAAAAAGCGTGATAACAATTTACTTGCTAGATGTGGGAAAATTTATAGTTTCGAATTGAATTTTACGAGGACCGGCTCGGAGTGACCCTTGCTTGCGTCGGTCTGACAATGCGGCGGTGGGTCATGGCGCGCCGCGTGTCTGACGAGCCTCCACGTCGGCGTCGCGCCACCGACACCCTCCCTCGCACCTCACCGTACACCCGCTGCCACCCGCACTAATGCTATACATTCCGTGCCCACAGTCTTGCTTGCAATATCTTGCTTGCAGCTATCGGTTCAGTGTTCAGGCTGTTCAGTTCTGTTATTTATTAGTATTTAGTTTAGTCATAGTCACGGCCCTCAATTCGCGGAGAGCGCTTGTGTTATTTGTTATCGAAGCAGCGCCTCGATGTCACATGAGAGTGGCCACCGTCATTCAACCTTCGTTATCGTCAACTTTTAAAAATCTTGGCGTACTTTTCGCCGTCATTCCGCAATTTCTGTAAATTCTTTTTTTTCACTGTAAATTAATTCTGGTTACGATGCAACAGACATTCGACGTTTTGTGTCGGTAATACCAATAATATTTTGATTTCGATTACGGACAATAATCATTAGTTAGACAATCGGTTCATGATGTCAGCGTTAACGGTGACGACGACACTTACCAATGGACATTACAATGGGAAATTGGAGACGAGCTTAAATGGATATAGGAAAAATGGATTTATAAAATCGGAAACCACAGGCCCACCGGTGAGTAACACCTCTATACCAACTGTGAATATAATTTGTGTGGTACCTGCCATTCAAAAGTTAGATGAAACACCTATCTCCAATCCAAAATTGAAATCGCTTATAAAGTAGGTACTGTAAAATGTAATGTAAAATGTATGAAAATAGAGTAAAACACATAGATGTGAATATCAATTAATAAACTGATTAATAAATTAGGTATGTGCGGATACATAGTTTCCAATTGATAAAACTGATAGACGTTTCCAAAACTCGATCAAATTAATCTCAGGCATTTTAAATACCTATTAAATACTGATCGTCATCTCTAGCGGTCACGTTTGTAATTAAAAATGATTATTTTCCAAATCAATAATACCTGAATTGATAAAGGTACCTATATTAATGATGGGCCCAGATGTTTGCCCAAAAGTTTGTCGGTTATGTTCTCTCATACAGCACAAGTGAAAGCCTACTTAGTACCTACTTACCTGCTAGTTCGATTGGACTGTTTGTTTAAACTTGTATAGAAAGTAAATATTTAGTTTTAGACTTTTCAAGGAAATTTTCATCCCCTTTAGGAATGAATTTATTAGGGCATAAAGAAATATAGCATTTGGGAATACATAACACACTTTATTATAATATATATTGAACAACAACAATT
>DWQK01002588.1:0-12874 GCA_018231225.1 Noctuana stator | reverse complement strand
GTGGGGAGAGACCCGTACCCAGCAGTGGGACATAAAAAGGGTTGAAGCCATATATTATTATGTGTGTATAGATATATAATCTAAATCTCGTAAACAGCGCCAACGATTTTTATTAAATTTAGTATGTAGAGGTTTTCGGGGGCGATCAGGGTTCATTTATTTGATTTACCACAATAAAAATACCAATCATCCAGGTACTGGCTATTAAATTAAGCATAATACTTTTGTTGTTACAAGATTTTAAAAACATTATTGACAATTAAGTTTTTGTAGGTTAGTTTTGTTGGAAGAAATGAATATGTATTATATACCTAATATGTATTTCTCGAAACGATCTTGTTTTGTAGGAGAAAGTAAATTCTAAATATAATAATTATATATATACATATCTTACATTTTCAGTTGCTACACCACCTGAGCCGTCGTTGTTATGGTACCGAGATGACCAACCAGTTGATGAGTCATTGCGTTGTCATCATGGAAAGGAAGAACGTGGAGTATTCTACTTAGACATACAAAACTTGGAGTTTCTTGACCAGGCAGAATGGAAATGTGTGGCTAAAAATGACTTTGGCCAAAGTGTTACTTCATGTTTCCTTAAATTAATAATACCTCGACATTACAAAAAACCTCGCTTCTTAGAAAACCTCCAGGCAATTTTATCTGACGAAGGAGCTGTTAACCTAGAATGTAAGGTTATTGGTGTACCTCAACCAGTTCTTAAATGGTATAAAGATGGAGAGGAACTAAAGCCAGGAGATATACATAGAATTATTTCTGGTCAAGATGGAACATGCTGTCTAGGCACGTATACATGTGAAGCTCAAAACTGTATGGGAATCGCAGCTAGTTCTGCATCTCTTCAAGGATTTGATGACTCATTGAAAGTCAAGAGTAAAAAGAAGTCTGAAGAACAAACTTTACAACGAAATCTTTCACTCAGTACTATTCACGAGGAAAGAACGTCACAAATGTATGATACTCCCCTTGGAGATAGAACTTTAGATGATAAGGGTGAGATATCATTTTCCTTTGATGGTAAAGAGGTTTCAGTCTCTTTATATGAAACACCCGATTTGACTGAAGAAGAAGCATTACAGATTGTTGAAATGTATGCTGATCAACTTTCGGAGAATGTCACTGAACACAATGTTGTCGAACTACCACCTTTAAGATTTGTCAAAGAAACATCTACATCAGGAAACCTCCTTATGGAAGCAATAATTATTGATGTTTCTCCCGAATATTTCACTTCACCTGAAGAAGATCTTAGAACAGAAGCAGATATTGAAGATATATCTATTGCAGATGAAAATGGCCCTCCACAGATTTCTTTAGACCAAGATCAGGACATAAGTGGTCAGGATTACTTAGAAAAGACTATGGCCCTTTTATCAGATGAGAAAGCTGATTTACCTAAAAAAAGACGTCGAAAGAAGTCTGATTCACAAAAAAGTGGAGATGATTATTTTAGTTTATCCCGTGAACAGTCGCTTTCTGATGATAAAAAAGACGACGATACTCAAGTCTTTTCTGAAAGTGATTTGCAGAGTTTTGCAAGTGCAAGAAGTTCTGAAAAACTACAAGCTAAGATTTTTATACATTCACTAGAAGAACCTTTTCTTACCTCTCCACGGCTTACTGACATGACTAAAACTACCCTCTTGAAAGAAGAGGTTGCAATAATCTCTAATGTTGATCCTGACATCTCTAAACCTAAACAAAAACGTGAAAGAAGAAGTAGTAAGAGCTCGAGACGGTCTAGTTCTGGTAGTGAAAAATCGTTGGGCAGATCAAAAGATGAAATAAGTCACTTGGATGTGCCACAGCCTTCCAAAATGCTAATACCTGATGAAGAATACAAAGAAAAAGTAAATAATATCACCAATTGCCTCTCAAAATTAATGAACAATATTCAGATTATAGAAAGGGATATCATTCTACAATCAGAATTAATGTCTTCAGCCGCCACTGCATCTAAAAGCTTAGAAATTATTGGTAGTCTTATATCTCCTATTTCTGAAATATACAGTATTATAGAGGCAATTAAAGAAACGGCTTATGCAAGCTCTGAGATTAACAGAACGTTGTTTAATAATGTTCCTCAGCCTTTTAAAGCACTTTATCAATCGTTAACAATTATTGAAAAGTGTATTGATGTGGAGAGTGATAATAAAACATTAGTTAAAAAAACGTGTGTATCATTAATTGAAAAATGTGGCAATGAAATACAAAATGCTGTGAATGAAATAAGTTCATTGTTATCAAAAAAATATCTTGACGTCGATGAAAAATTAATTTCTAACATAGAATCACTAGGCAATGAAATTATTACAACAGTAAGATTTTCGAAAGACACCGTGAAGGCTCGAAGCTTACTACACGAAGCAAGTGAATTTAAGTTAAACGAACCATCTTTGGAAATGCAACATTCAAAAGATACACGAAAAGCTATTTTTGAGCTAAAAAGTCCCCTTCGCTCTTTGCTTCGTATTGTTGAAAGTGCTGAAAGAGATAATTTGATAGATGGAAGTAACATAAAAAATAGTGAAATAATTTTAAATGATATGTCCGCTTCTATCCAAGAACTTCAAGAAGCCTTAGAACAAATTGAGTCACTTTCAGTGAAAGAATCAACTAGTTCTCTAATAAAATATAACACAGAGATCATTGAAACTGTAATGGAATCCATTTTAAAGTTAAGAACTTCTTTTGAACAACTCTCAATCGAAGCTAAAAAAGAAAACAATGAAAACATCCTCAAACAAGTTTTATCAACAGTGAAAGTAAATCTTTATGAAATTTCGTCACATATAGACACATTTGAAAATAAAATTGGTAAATTTGATATTTTGCAGAGTGAAAATAAGTTAGAAGTCCTTCAAAAGATGGCGCAATCCTTGATACAGTTCGAAAACAGTTTGCCAGCACTAGATGTTTTATCAAGTATTAAGTGTCCTATGATGACGTTCCACAAAAATTTGACAAAAGTGTTAGAGAATGTAATAGAAAGTAACGACGCTACTAAATATTTCACTTTCATGGAAATATGTGATTCTATAAATAGAGTAAATAGTTCAGTAAAAAACATAGAATCAAACGAAGTCTTCTCCCTTACAAGTATAAGTAATGCCCTCAAAATAGTTCAAGATCAGCTTACACACAATGTGTTTGAATCTGAACTCAATAGCTTTCTTTTAAATAATATTCGGGAAATACAAATGAAAGTTATTGAAAATATTAATTTAGCAGAAGAAATAAGTTTAAAAACAGAATCTGATCATATTCAAGATTTGTCACTTACGACCCATGAAAAATCTAAAGCCTATTTAGTGATAGAGAACATAGAGCAATCGATTGCAGCAATAACTAATGTATTGACCGAAGAATGTGCAAATGACTTAAAAGCAGTTTTGATACCAATATTTGAAAATATTCGGCCTACTTTAGTTGAACTTAAAGAAAAAGTCGCTTTGATTTTTATTAATTCCCAAAGAGATGATCATATTTCAGAAATTTCGGAAAATTCGCTGTCGCAGTATTTAGCTCATCCTGTTTTTGAATTAAATCAGAATATACTAATATTAAATCAGACTTTAGCAGAAAATGTTAAAAGTTTGAAAGAGAACTCTGCTTTATCCGTAACATATGCCCAACCACTTCAAGAATTACAAACAACATTAGAAATATTACAACAAGATGTTATATCTCAGTGCGGTGAAGATGTTTTGTCATATGATATTACGGCTAATATAGCCAATGTCGTACAAAATCTCCAAAATTGCATCGTATATATTCAAGAACAATCTGGTATTGAAACTGTTGATGAAATATCAACGCTAGAAGATGTTTCAGGAATAAAAACAATTGCTGAAACGATACCTTTAGATCATCTGCTATTGCCGACTACACTAGAGGTCCACCCGGAACATTTAACAGAAACGCTACATCAGACACAGCCTGGTTCGGCTACCGCTACAACTTTACAATCACTTCATGACCATGTGGCATTGATGCAAAATCCAGATGTTATCGAGTTCATAGGTAGTTTGTCTGAAATTAGTGATTATACCAACTTAAAATCAGTTGCAATACATTTAAGTGAGCTATATGAAGGAGTGCAAGAAAATTTTCATCCAGTATTAGAAAATACCAATGAACTTGTAGGTTCATTGAACACTTCAAAGTTAATAGAAATAGCAGAACCTATACAAGATCTGTACCAAAGTTTATCAGTTATAGATGCAAGTAACATTCCAATATATGAAAATTATCTTAAAATGCCATCGGAACAAATACATTCCGCTATTGAACAAATAATTGTTTTTACAAGTCATTTAGAAAAATGCTTACATATATTAATACCTGCCATGGAAACCGCTGACGAAATGATAGAGATATCTAATAACGTAGATGTACTAAAAAAAATGTGTCATGATTTAAACGTAACTTTACAGGATTTACAGGAAGTACCGATTTATAAGAATCCAGAAGTATATTATTTTAGAGAAAAATTAAATGAATTCCTCGAAGCTACCAATTTGCAAGGTATTAATGTTACTACGGTAAAATCTTTGACTGAAGTTTTATACGATGCGCTGATGAAGGTTCAAGATGAATTAATTCAATATACACCGCAGCCATGTGATACAATGACACAAGAAATTACATTAATACAAGGTATTCAGGAACTTGAGAATAATATTGCGGTTTTAGAACAATTTCATTTTGTGGACTTATCACGTGCATCTGATATTGATTCATGTATTTCTCCCCAATACGCAATTGAAATACAGACTGATTCATTTAATCAGATCGATGACTTAGTAAATCATGTTGCAAATATAGTTCAAGACGAAAGCAACAATACTCAGACTGCAGACTTAATGATGATAGAGGACTTTTTTAGAATTTGTAAACAAGAATTTTCTTTATTACGCTGTTTAATAACAAAACGACCCACACACAAAAAATTAATAAGAATACTTCAAGAGTTTAGATTTATTCAAAGTATTATAACTGATTTTAAACAAAAACGCCCTGAGATGTCTGTGTCTAAAGAAATAAGTGAACTTTTATCAAATTTCATCATAAACCTTGATGAGTCAATGCAATGCATCGAAAATTCTATCATTAAGATAGTAAATTCTCAGTCAAAATTTTTGATTGAAACACCTTTGAAAAATCTTGATAGTAATATAAAAATTCTAAAAAAGGGAACTAAGGGTGATGAAATTTTAGTGGATTTGTTAATAAAATTTATAAACCTTGTTAAATACATTCGGCCTCATTTTGAGAATGTACAAGCGGCCGTCATTGAAGAGCTGCAGTCCTCCGCTACATTGCGTCACTTATCTCTGGATAAAAGTATTTCAAATGAAAACTTTGTTTCATTTTTTAATTTTTTGGAGAAACAAATAACTAATGAAATGAATAAAGATAAAAGACAACTTATCGAAAATTTATTAACATGTTTACAAAAACATCAAAATTATAAAGATGTTTCTGGACACAGTAAAATATTACTGCTTCTGAAATGTTTAACAGAATGTTCAAATATATTAAAAGACGCATTAATTGATAACGACGTACGAGAAAATAAAAATCAATATTCAGTAATAGAATCTGAAGATACTTCTTTAAAATCTATTCTACTTGAAATGATGGATCCTCTTCAAGGTCTTCACAGTCAACTGAAATCTATCCAGGAACAGATTTCGTCTGGCGTAGAAGATGAATCTATTTCTATTGATGTTTCTTCTACAGAATCATATATACAAGCATTGACTGATATTCATAAAGATGTTTCACTCCTTTTGGAATCAGAAACAACAATAGTAGATGATGCTAATTTGTCGCTTATTGATGACCTTGACAATGAGGTTCACGCAATTCAAGAAAATGTACAATCTGTAGTCAACACTGGAGCAGCTGATGTAATAAAACAGATTATTTCACCACTTGAAGAAATTGAAAAATCTTTACATTTAGCTAAAGAAAAAGGAGGCATGGATACTAAAAATATGATTTTTAAAGGTGAGTTGTTATGTTATAATTGTAGAGTTTATTGTTTGTAACACAGAAATTTATAAAATATATTTTAAATGATTTGATATTAATTGATCATCTCCTTTTTATGTTGTAAATTCAAATATTAGTTCATTAAAATTTTTTCTTAATTGTTATAATATAACTTACAAGGTATATAGAAATTTTGTGGTAAAGGAGTCTTCAAAAATCCTGACAATTGTTTATTCGTATTATGTATTTATAAAAATGAAGAAAGATTAATTTTTTTTTCAGAAAAAGCGGATGTGCTTTTACAGCACATCGATCAGTACATTGAATTTGTCGAAATAGTAGAAGAAGATTCTGCAATTATCAAAATAGACGAGTTAATGGAATCTGCGAATATTGCCAAGGAATTAAGAGAAAGTATCAATGAAATTGCTGAAACGCTAATAGGTACGGAACAAGACCTTTTAATTAATAAATTGAACAAAGCTTTATCTGCATTACAAATCAATGCACTGGACAGTATCTTAAAAACGACACCTATGTTAGGTGATGATAAGCGGCAACAACTAATTGAAGCAGTAACATTATTACAGACAGATTTAAGGGCTATAACTGGTATTGAAGTTTCTGTTGTGGCTCCTTCTGATAATAAAATTGAAGAATTAGAGCTGAACAAATTGAATGAACAGCTAATATCGGTTACTGAAATGGAAAAAAGTGATGTAGGAAGTGATATAAAAGAGACAAAAGAGGGATCGCAAAAAGAGATTGAAATAGCGTTCCAGGATACCAACCAAATTGTTACAGATAAATTTCAGGATTCAACATCGGATGCGGAGTTCCAAAAAATAGAATCGATCGATGACAAATTGCTAATCGCAGTAATGTCTGAAGGTGAAATTTCGCCTCATTTAGAAAGTACAGAAAACATTAATGAAACACCGTTTGTTAGCCCAAGCGTTGATGAATGTACATCAGTCTTAGATCTAATGGAAAAGACTGGCAGTGAAACAATCAAAGATACTTCCTCGAAGACCCCGACGATTGGTAAATAATTTTATTCATCATTATGATATACTTATTTAATTTATTTTTTAATATCAAAACATTTGCAAAACAGATAATACGTTTCTTACTTTTCGAGTATGACGAAAATGTGACATGATTTGTTATATAGTACGACACAAATTAATCAACAAAAGTCAATACTCAAAACACACAATAATCCTGTACGTGTTGCTTTTTAATAACGCCAAAGAAGTAGCTTACCTACATAAGACAAGCACATACACTGTTTTTTATTATTTGTATAGTTATTATAGATGATTTTTTAAGTCAACTATTGATAGTTGAGCGATTTTTCATGAGGATATATCCATAAAAAAAATTGGCAGTGTCAAATGCAATGTAGGTGTAATGTGCACACATATAAGCCAGTTTAATTCTGTGTCACCACCATGGCAGCAGTGGAAAAACACATACCCGTATTATTTAAGATTGAATAAATAAAACTATTTAAGATTAGTTCAATACGGACTTGATGAATATTGTCTAGCCAATGTGATCCATGAGTATTAGTTATACTTATGGGTCATATACTTTTCTTCTAGCCTTCCACTTACGTTCACAGTTAAACAGTTAAAGTAAAAGTAAAACTTAATTGATTTGTTTCCAATGTAATTTATAAGAACGTTTTATTTCAGCGACACTTATTCATTATATCGACGAATACCTAAGTGACGAAGTGGTCGAGGTTGTTAGTAAAATTGCAGCAGTTACAAATTTTAAGGAAATTAAAGAGTCCGTAAATGTAGCAAAAGAATTGCATGATAGTATAGCTCTAGAAGTATCTTCATTAGCATCAATACCATCGTTAAATTGTGAGGAAAATGTGGTCCAAAAAGAAATTGTTTCACAACTACAGGAAGTTCTGAATGTTTTTAATGTCATCATTGTGCAAAATGCTGAAAAACTAAAAGCATCAATTGACGAAAAATCTCTAGAAAGTGTTACTGAGATTGTTCAAAATCTTCATGCAGCTATTTCTACAATAGCTTCATGCATTTCAGTTGAGGAACAGAGCAAACAGATCAAAGAGGAAGACGATGACATTAAAATGCAAAATTCTAGCCAGCTGGATAGACACCAAGGTAGTAATAAAATATACATCACTATGATAGCTTCCTCATAGTTGTTACATTTAATCAAATCAATTGATTACAACTCATGTACAATGATTATAATTATGTTTAAAGCTTAATGAGTACTGATGTAGGTACTCCATTTACGCTTTGAGCTTTAACGATTATCTCGTAGACTATAATTTCGTTAAAATTGCACAAAAAGTACCAACAAAAGAAGTAACATTAAAAATATTAAAATTTATTTCCATTATTTGATTTACGTTCTTCACCCTTATTTGGAAAAAAAATATGTAAGAGGTGAAATTGTAAGAAGTACTGAATTGTTTATCTATGAATATATTTTAAGTATTTAAAGTTAAGTTTAAGGGAAGTTAAAGACGATACGATGATTTAAAATGATTTTACTATCTCTGTTACAAGAAACACAACTGTTCTGTATTCTTTCTTATTTTACCTTTTTAAATTTCTTTCTTATTCTTAATTTCAGATCAAGCTACAGACATGGAAAATATTGACTCAATGAAAAAATTAGAAATGCTTTTATCTGAAGTCAGTAATCAAGTAACATCATCAAATGCACAAGATACTGAATGCTTACGAAATGTCCTTGATGAAGTTCAATCAGTTATTATTAAATTAAAATGTGAATTTGATGAGATTATTAATGACACTCTCAATGAAACTCTAGAAGATTTAGAGTGCAGTGTGAGAAGTGTCCAGCTTCAAATAGATGAAAATAGTGCCCCTGAACTGTTGAAAGATGCTTGTGATACATTGCAGTTATTAGTAACGAATATGAAAGATATAAAGAATAATGTTACTAGTCCGGTTAAAGAAAAGATGACGCTTCAAAAATGTTTTGATGAAATAGAAGAAACTATAATATTACTAGATGATGCGTCTCAGATAAATGTCGATGGTCGGATGATTAACATATTACCAAAACTTAACTTATTAAAAGATTCTTTAAAGGCATTGTCAAGAAATTTCCAAGATGATAAAAATGTCTTAATAGACAATGGTATTGAAGTAGTTCAGACTCTTAACCAAATGGAAGAACAAATATTTGCTTTAGAAAAAGATATTGAGAGCGCCGTGTGTAAATCTGATATTAGAGATAATTTAGTTCTCGCCGTGCATACAGTTTATGAAACTATTTCAAATATGAGAAGTACACTATCTAGTATTCAGAAAGAGTATATGTACGAGAATTATGCAAAACCTTCACAAAATTTCTTGCTGAGTTTAAAAAATATTACATTTTTATTCGAATGTGATAAAAAAGATAATTGGAAACATTTAGGGAAAGTTCTTCGACAAGTTTTAAATCATTTTGAGGATATTAAGTTCTATGTTAACTTTGATAAGACTGCAAGGATAGCAAGTGACGCAGCTTTTACGAAAATTCTTTTGGACGGACTAACAAATGAACTAAATAAGGTTCTCCTTATAAATATTCATGAGTTATACCCAGAATTAATTGATAAGGTGGTAGAATTGTTAAAGAAGGTTGAACAAAATAATGTTAGTTTGGAATCACGAGCAACTTTGGAAGTTAAAGATAAGATTCCAATTTTTAAAAATATTTCAGAGGAAATGCTAACCTTAACTAACCTGATTAAAAATAATGTTGAAAATAGATTGAATAATGAAGGGCTTGGATTGGAACATAAACTGCTGGAAACCTTAACACCGAATAATTTAGAGTCTAAAATTGTTTACGATAATGTACATGACATATTCATGCCTGAAGTGACGGAAAATCAAACACTACCTACTACTGTTATTGTTGAAACCGAAGCAAATCTTGAAATTGAGGGTATAGCAATAGAAATAAAAGAAGGTGATGAAATTAAAAGTGAAATCAAAACTTGTGACGTAGAGTTGTTAGAAAGTGGAGTACTAAATATAGAAAAAGCAACAATCCTACTTCAGGAGCAAAATCTATTAAACGTTGAAGCTACCGAGTTTGATAAACAAAAAGATGAAGAGAACAAATTACCAAGACCACAAGAAGAACAAAAAATAGAATTTAAGAATGAACAAATTCCTAGTTGTTCAACTGAACATGGTAAAGAATCAGAATTAGATGATAAATGGACGCAACAAAAAGACACAGATACACCAACGAAAAAAAATAAAGAAGAGGATACAGATGCTAAAGAAATACTACGAGATATTCAAAGTGTCCAAGAATTTATACAAAACGGAAAAGAAACAAATGAGAATCTTGAAGTTCAAGACGGAAAAGAAAAGCAAGACGGAGAACAAAAAGGTATCGATGAAGAAACAATTTTACTAAAAGAAAAATTCACTGCAGACTTAAAAATTAAAGAAGATGAACAAGAACCTAACAAAGAACGAGTCGATGATGAAATAAGATTACAAAAAGATGAAGAAGAAGTGAAACTTGGAAAACAAGAAATGCTGCCTATGGAAAAAGAAAACCAAGATAAAGTAGAAAAATGTGCTGGAGAAGAAACGGAATTACCACAAAAAAAAGTTGATAAAAACCAGAGAGAAGAAGAAATACAAAAGGTGGTAGTCGAAGAAAGTTTGCAAATTGAAAAAGACGAAACACATCAAACACTCAAAAAAGATGAGGGACAGCAGCTGGAAAAAGAAAAAAATTGTGATGCAGAGAAAGCGAGAATGCAAAAGGTAAAAGATGAAGCACTAACACAAGTCAAAGAAGAATATCATCAAGTAGATAAGGAAGAGGAAGTAGATAACACAAATAAAATACAAAAAGAAACACACGTAACAGACGTGCAAGTCAAGAAAGAAAAAGAGCAATTGCAGTTAGATGAAGAAAACCAAGGAGAATCAGTTGACGCAAAATCTGTGGAAAAAGAAGAGCAACTGCATTTAGAAAAGGAGAAGCGCGAAAATGATGAAGTAGGTACAGAAGAGGAAGAAACTTTACATAAGGAAAATGACAAAGTAGATGTGAGACTTGTGGCTCAAGAGTTACAGCAACCGGAAAACGAAAAGGATGGCAAAAATCTCGACGAAGGTGATGCGACTTGGCAAAAAAAAGAAGACATAGTTGTTTTTCAAGTAAAGAAACAAGAAGAACAGGAACTGGATAAAACGAAGCTAGAAGAAGAAATATACAGTGCTCTATCGACAAAAGAGAATCAAAAAGAAACCCGTGTTACAGAGGAAATGACAATAGATACAACAGACACACAAGTCCAGAAAGCTGAAGAAGAACAGCAGCTTAAAAAAGAGACACAAGAAATTATAATTAGTGCTGAAGAGGTTGAGAGACTGAAAGAAAAAGACGCGGCACATACTAAACTCGAAGAAGAAGAGAAAGATCAAGAAGAGAAGAATCGTTATGAAGAGGAAATAAGATTTCAAAAAGAAAAAGACGCAGCAGATGCAAAAATTAATGAAAATGCACAACTGCGTCAAGATAAAGAAAAGCAAGAACAAGACAAAGAACCTGCTGAAGAAGATGTAAGATTGCAAAAAGAAAAAGCAGATATGACACTTAAGGAAGAAGAAGAGAAACGAGAAGAAGAGGCAATACATATGGAAGAGGAAGCGAGACTACACAAAGAAACAGACGCGGCAGATGCACAAATCAAGGAAGAAGAGTTATTGCGACTAGACAAAGATAAGAAAGGACAAGAGACAGAACGTGATGAAGAGGGTGTAATATTACAAAAGGAAATAGATGAAGCAGATGCAAAACTTAGGGAGCAAGAGATGCAGCCACTAGAAAAAAATAAGCGAGAAGAAGAGATAAAATGCAAGGAAAAGGAAACGAGTCTGAAAGAAAAAAAAGAAAAGACAGATGTGAAACTTAAAGAAGAAGTACGACTGCAACATGAAAAAGAGATAGACGAAAAAAATATACAAATTGCTGAAGAGAAAGAAACATTAGAAATGGCAAAAGACGATGAAAATGTAAACCTCAGGGAGAAAGATATGCAGCGCCTAGAAAACGATAAGCTTGAAGAAGAGAGAAAACAAGACGGAGATGAAATAAGACTACAAAAAGACAAAGACACAGCCGAACTCAAAGAAGAAGGGCGCTTACGTTTAGAAAAGGATATAAAAGAACAAAAGAAAAAACAAACCGAAGAGAAACTAAGACTTCAAAAAGAGAAAGCAGACACGAAGCTCAAGGAAGAAGAAGAGCAACTGATTCTAGGAAAAGAAAAACAGGTAAAAGATCAAAAAAGTGCTGAAGACGAAGCAAGATTACAAAAAGGAAAAGACGAAACAGATTCAATACTCAAGGAAGAAGAGATGCAGCTACTAGAAAAAGAAAAGCAAGAAGAGGAGACGAAACGTGTAGAAGAGGAAGCGAGATTACTAAAAGAAAAAGATGCAGCAGATTTACAAGTCACGGATGAGGAGCGATTGCGTCCAGATAAAGAGAAGAAAGAACGTACCGAAGCGGAGGCAGGACTTCAAAAAGAAAAAGTAGACACGAAACTCAAGGTAGAAGAAGAGCAACTGCGACTAGAAAAAGGAAAACAGGTAAAAGATCAAAAAAGTGCTGAAGACGAAGCAAGACTACAAACAGAAAAGCGAGAAGAGGAGACGAAACGTATAGAAGAGGAAGCGAGACTACTAAAAGAAAAAGACGCAGCAGATGCACAAATCATGGAAGAAGAGCGACTGCGTCTAGATAAAGAGAGGACAGAACAAGAGAAAAAAACTGCTGAAGATGAGGAAAGACTGCAAAAGGAAAA
>DWQK01002587.1:0-12874 GCA_018231225.1 Noctuana stator | reverse complement strand
CGGCGCAGGGCGGACTGGCGGCGGCCGCGCAGTGCAGCCACGGCAGGAACGCGTGGAACGAGTGCACCAGCAGCGCCAGGCACCAAGCACTTACTGTTCCCAGCGCAAGCGCCGTGAACACGCACGACGATAACATTGCGAAGCCCACGCCTAATAATAAAGTGTGTTGCAGGTAAAGTTTGTTCGGCGAGAGTTGTTAAAAAACACACACACATCTCACATAAGGTATCTTAGGTATATTTTTTAACCTAACAGAAAAAGGAGGAAGTTCTCAATTCGACTGTATTTTTTTTATGTTTTTTAAATCATAACTTTTAACCAATAAACTTTATCATATTTCTAAGAAGATTGTAATTTCAAAATTTTTTATTAAATTCATTTAAATAATTTTTTCCCTTTTCTTACGATTCTGTTCTTTTTCTGTTCCCACTGTCAGGGTGTTTATGTGTCCATGGCACACAGAGAATCTTGTTGTGGGACTATGAGGCGTTATTTGTGTATTTATATCGTTTTCGCATAAGCTTAAGTAAAATAAAAAACAATTACCTATTAACTTAATATTTACCTCTCGCTACCGGCGCCAAATCCCAGCACTTAAGCACTCCTTTCTTAGTGACAACACCCAGTGCAAGTTCCAAATAGAATAGCGGGTATCCAAACATCACACTGAACACATTATACAGAAACAAAAAAGGCAGAAGTCGACGGAAATCGTGCACATATGGGTGCCACCATACTTGCACGATGCCTATACAAGAGGATAACACTAACTGTTGGTAGCTAATGTTGTTCGTCCATCGATCAGCGATCTGAAGCAATAAGTTGTTGTTTTTAGTATTATCTATACGAATAATATAAAGCTGAAGAGTTTGTTTGTTTGAACGCGCTAATCTCAGGATACTACTGGACCGTGTGAAACGTTAAAAGTTATACCTATTGAAATGTCCCACACATTTAATTGTATGTAATAAAGAGTAAAAGTTTGATTTACCAAAGGCTCTTCCGTGGATCCTGAATCAGATGTATCTGTAATTGTTTTAGAACGAGTGGTCTGAAAAAATTAAATCAGTGCTTAGCAATGGTGCTTACGACATTTTAATAAAACGAGAAATACGCATTAACAAAGAATTGATCAAATATAAGATTTTTGAAATTACCGCACTCTCACTCATATTCGCTTGATATCAATAAAAAAAAACTTTCAATTCAAGATTATTTTAAAATATTTCATGTAAAAACATTTATATAGCAACAGTGAAATGATGTTAATGACAAGCTTCAATATTCTTTTAACAGGTGATAATAAAAGACAAACAGTATAAAAAGATTGCGTTAAAGATTAATAAGCATAAAGGATTGCTTGATCATCATTAATAAAATTATTTAAATTAAATGAAAATACACAACGTATAGTAGGTAAGTATCGACAACTGAACTGTTGATAATAAATAAGTAGATTCTTGTAAAACAAAATGAACGTAACTTAGTGAGTTTTTTTTGACAAAATATTATAACAGAAAAATCTTATGTTGTATTATATAAAATTTTATGTTGTAAATGTAATAATAAAGTCGGTCTTTCATTCATATAAGTAACATGGATGACAGGTGTTAAATAAAAGCCAAATCCTTGTTAATATAACAAATTTATAATGTATAATCGCCAATAATATCTAGCTTATACCGAGAGCGTGGTAGCTAAATACAACTTGCACCAAATTAAACTACTATTTGGTTTTAACAGTGAAAAGAAAACATTGCAACTTCAAAACCCTTAATAATTGTGAATCGAAATAAATTGTGAATACAATCATACCTAATACAGTTATTATTCTATTCAAAATAATATAAGTATTTTAAGATATACTATATCTAGATAATACCAGGTTTGTTTGAAAACAATGCGTGTCTTCTACTTTTTATTATGATGACTTTACATATTGTAATGCGCGCAAGTCATTTTAGTTTTAGCAATAGTCGAGAACTGAGAAATCTATTGATAAATACTATATTTTACACTTTTATCGGGCACACATTGCAAGACAGTTATTTTATTATCTAGATATATCTGCCTCTGCAGTAAATACTTAACTCAGTAACAAAAAAGAAAAGAACCATTGTGTGTATAAAGCAGTCCTCTTTCCATCCTCTTTCCATTTGTCTTTTAACATTGTGTATCTAACTAATAAGTAAAATTATTATCTAAGAAAGATAACAAGCAAAATTAGCTAAATGTAAAGTTAAAAAGGGTCTTGTAGTGTTTTTACTACGGAACTAAGAGAGACGACAGGAAATGAACCTACTCTTTAGTTCAGAAACTAGTGTGGCAACTTTAAACATTATATGTTATATTAACCAATCAGCATTAATATGCTTTGACACGTAACAACAATCGTCCAATCGCAACTTCTAACAATTGAACTTCCCTCTTTTTGTCTCATTTTTCCGTGGATTGTAAATTACAAAAAAAGTTATATTATTTAAATCTCTGAATCACAACTGAAAATACACAAACAATTAATAAAAAGCCCCAACTTAAGTCTTTAAACTTTGTATAAGTTAAGATACAATAAAGCCAAGCAACTTGCAGTCTTCAGCCCTAGTTTTCTCAAAGACTGTGTAGGAAAGTAATTCTTCACATTTATCATGTTCAAAAAGAATATAGTTATTTTAATCTAAAAACATCACGAGGGCCGCTAGTACAAGTTTTTATAGTTGATGAAAAACGCGATTCGATTTCGAATGTGTTTGATCAATCGACTAGTAGCGCCCCTAGCTGATACGACGAGAACTAAAATAGTTTCGCATTCATTGCCCGTTTTCTTACTTAAGCGACTTTTCACAGTACGATGTTAGTAATGTACGGCATGATAATAAACTCAATTACTTTTTTATAACCTGTTTAAACTTGTACTAAGCCCGGAGCAGTTGTAGAATACAAATTCGACAATTATTTTACGAGTAATGTACTTAACGAACAAATATTTACGAAAACAACAATACAAGTCATAATAAAATCTATCTACTGAAAAGTAGTGAACATTCTAGATATTTCATTGTACCTACAATAATGAATTCATATTATATTCAATTAAGGCAACATAATCATTGCTTAGAACTAAACACCTGTTCAAAATGTTCATTTTCTAGTCAAAATTAAACAGATACATATATATAGGAAGCAGTGCCTTCTTATACAATAAAAGAGACAAAACATAGAAGTATTTCAAACAATGTAACTGTTAGATGTTTAAATTAAGAATTAAATCAAACATTAATATGATAATTCAGTCACGCTAGTCACCAAGAAAAAAATGCTTTATATATCACTACAATTAATTTAGAATATAATCAGGGCGCTAAGATTGGACGAGGCGTATATTCTTTCTTTAATACATAATTCTTAGAAGTTAGCACATAACTTCTTAGATTCACAACGGAAATAAGAAATTAAAAAGATGACAGGAAATGTACCTACACTCTTAGTACGGAATCAACCGTGACAATTTCAAACGGTATATTAGTTAACAATATGTGACATTTACCAATCAACTATATATTATGTGTTCCGTGCTTCGGAAGACACGTTAAGCTGCTCGATCCTGGTTGTTATCGACAGAAAACAGTCGCTGAACCTGGTCGGAGGCCCTTTGGTCGGTTTGACAACATCCGACATGGATTGGCCATTAACCAAAATCTCTACCAATCCGCATTGGAGCAGCGTGGTGGAGTATACTCCAGGCCTTCCCCGGTGTAGGGAACGTGCCCAGCAGTGGGACATAAAAAGGGTTCAAAGCATAATTGTATGCTTTGTTATATGCCGCTATGAGCCTTATACGAGCCACGCGACAAATAACTTACATAAACTTCATAATAATTATGCCTTTACAGCTAACGAACCAAATTTAAAGTTTATCAGAGTCCTTATTAAGTTCCGTTCTTATTAATTAGTCCGTTTATGGCGTTTAGAAAGACACACGTTTATGTCTATATAGAAACAAGCAACAATTAAAAGCTAATGTGTTTTTGACGTTCATCGAGTGCATACAAATACCTTAAATATGATGAATAAAAATGTTTTTATTTATTTTATTTTTAATGTCCATGTCCATTATTAATTACATTTATTGCTATAAAATTTTATCTAAATCAGTAATTACTTGAGTCACTTTATTCACTAACAGAAAACAGCGCTAGACATTTTAATACAATATTTATAACAATATGAGCAATAAAAAGCAAAAAGATTAAAGAGTATAAGAGTTGTCTGTTTATCTTCAATGAATACATATTTAATACTATTTTATATTTACTGATAATAATTCAATAATGATCACCGCGTCAAGGCAAAGACTTAGTAAAATGTCAGAAATGTTTCGCCAAAACGTAAAACATGTTTTAACCCTTTTAATACACAAATTTTTTATCTATCGCTAATATTTATTCATTTTTCACTTTTAATAAGAATTGTTTGTGACTAGCAAACGAGTATGCAGGCCACCTGTTGTTAAGTAGTCGCTGCAACCCATGCTCGTTCACGTCCAACCTCAAATAGGACAGAAGTCCTATCTGAAATCTTAAATGAAGGTGTTGCTATGAGGACTAAGATGGTTGCCTCAAATATCGTGTGTCCGGCAGCAACCTACCTTAACCGAAACACAAGTACTTGGCTACAAGACTTGCTTCACGGCGGGTTATGAGGCCAGTGGTGTTAAATCCTTGTAACCCCGGTGGAACTCTGCAAGCTCTACCATCTACGAATTAATTGTCATTGTTTAAAAATACATATTGGATAGGTGTATACTGTATATGACTTATATTGGGTACAGTCTTATCTTTAAGGAATAATATAATACATTAATATCAAGGCAACATTGCAAGTTTACACCCCAAAAGCATGTAAATGCACTAATAATTGATAACTGTTTATACCCTATTATGAGTAGTCACCAAACTCATATTAAATAACGATTAAAAATATTTTTTATTATTTAAGCATTTAAGCCACTGCGAGTAGATAACAATTATATAACAATATTTTAGCTATATTGCTCATTATATAGTGTAGTTTAGACTAACTATTGAAAGGAAATTCCAATATTGATCACTCATACACAATAGTTATTCAACTTAGACCTTCTTATTAATAGTGTATTAACATTTTACAAACAAACACAAAAAAAGAAATAATGGTTGCGTGAACTCACCCCAAAAATTTCATTATAATATATGTACTTCTAAAAGAATATATACCTGCCTACTTACTAGTATATAAGAAGTGCAATATACTATATAATCTATTCTAATCTACATATACTATAATATAACATACAAGAACAATAGTTAGAACAATAAGTTACATTTTAGTATTGATGTTTAACAAAATGTATGCCGAGATCGTCTATAGTAATAATTTTGTGTTGGATACTGATCAATTTAGTTTATTTTCACCAACTTATCCACTTCTATCGTGCTATAGATTAAAGATTCTCCTATGTAAATTTAATCACTATCAAGCTCCAATTCTTCTCTATGGCTGTCATAGTGAATGTAGGGTGAATATCATACGCTGAAGAGATCCCCAGCACAGGGCAAAGGAGCCAGCCCACCGGTAACATCTGGTAGACGAGACACATCCGGTAAATTCTCTATGTGGGACTTTACTTCTGCCTTCACAGCGTAGATCTTCTGCAGCTTTATGTTGTATTCCTGTACAGATTAAAATTGAAATTGAAATAACATTACACTCTAACATAGCTTAATACATCTGTTGAACTTAGATCTAACTTGGTAACAATCAATGTTGTAATAAAAGAACTGAATTGTTAAGCAAGTACTTGTGTTTCGGTTGGGAAGGGATGCTACCAGAAAGTATGTTTGAGGCAACTATTTGAGGTTGGCCATGGATGTCTATTGGTTGCAGTGACTACTTAACATGAGGTGGTCTTCATACTTGTTTGCTACTCATAAATGATAAAAAATCTGCACTCAGCATAAGTTGCCTTTGTTAATAAGTGTAGGTGCACTTTCTGTCATCTTTTCCCTCTCTTGGTTCTGTTATAATGGCTGTATAGACAAAAAAGTTACCTCAAGCCTAGCTTCAGCTTGTTTGGCGAGGTCGCGCTGTGCCTGGGCGAAGTCTCGAAGCATGGCGGCCACTTTGCGTCTCTTCTCCAGTTCCTCGGATAGCCTCAAATTGTACTCAGCTAAGAGCTCCACTGCAGAGTTCACTACCGCACTCAAACTTAGCGCTGATTCCTTATCTAGAATTAAAAATAAGATTAGACTTCAAATTAGGGAATAGTCGTGGTTTCTTTTTAATATTTGTGAATATTGGCAATGCAAATAACCAGTTAATCGACTGAAATAATAGAAAAACAAATTAAATAAAGCTACATGAGTTTTTTTTTTATTTTCTGTCAATAAATTTAATAGTATAGTATAGTGCATATAAATAAAACAAAACAAGGTGTTTCTGTGTCATTAATTAAATTATAAATTGGTAATGATAAACTAAGTCACTTCTGTTGAATTTATTAACACTGAAGTTATTAAGATTTTAAATAAAAGTGTTTATTTCGCAAATGCTCTTACATTGAATTAAGATAACACTATTTAGCAATAAAACCATTCAGTTCGATCTGCAGGAAGTATTATTACAATAACATTGGTGCAAAAAAAATGTTGTGTAACAAAACTAATTGAAATCCATTACGAAATTGGTAACATGAATAATGTAATTTAATTAAATGCAAGTGTGTATTACTTAGAACATCCCAAATTTCTAGAGCATGAAGAAACAGAAATGTGTGAAGAGGAAAGTTTCGGCTCACTTTATCTTATAACAATTTTAATTATGTGCAAAGATAGGGATAATAAGGTGTGATTAAATTACTCTAAATGGTTGCTACACCAGTAAGTACACAATTTTATGATATAAATGAAACAATGGCTTGTGTAACTGTTTCAATATTTATTTTTATATGAATGCATACAAATCTTTTGTTTTTTGTTTTAATTATTATCACAATAGAACACATTTGGTCACAAAGTTTACCTTCTAACTTAGATAATAATTGCACTTCTGACACTTCTGGTGGGAGTGAAGCAATTCTCTCTCTGACTGCTTCATCGCTGGACGCACTAGATTCTAGTTCTAGAAGAGCCTGGAATGTAAACAAATATTATTGTTATTTTGAACAGAATTTACATTGAAAATCAGTCTGTAAAGGAGTCCTGTGCCCAGCAGTGGGACAGAGATAGATTGAACATGATAATGGTATGATGAATTATGAGAGTTGTGTAAATCATAACAAATTCATCATGTTGAATGTCATTATGAATTAATCATTGCATATCATAAGTCATTTTCCAAAGTTGCTTTACAAACTAGTTTATGTGTTACTGATTCCATGATAAAAATTACTAAGTAAATAAAAACAGTATACTTAATTATATTATTGTGTGTAATCTATACATATAAAATCATTTGACTGATTAATGCATTAACAAAGTAGAAGTCATGGGCATAAGCTAGTAAATTAATTAAAACTCTGAACTAACTACAAGCAACTACTTATAATAAGTTTTCTATAAAATAACTATTTATTAAGTCTTTTATAAAATATGGATAGTATGGTTAGGTACCTTGATCAATTCCTCAGGCTCCGGAGGATCCCCTGGAGGAGTCTTGGGACTCAGAGTGATGTGTGTTTCGACATGGCCATCCACTTCCACCTTAGTCTCACTTCTACGTCTTTCCTTTTTCTCCTTACTATCTATCTTGGGTTTCTTGTCACTCTTCTTAGCTTCAGTATCCTCATTCTTACGCTTGCCTTCTTTTATGGGTATTGCATCATTCGGATCCACTGAAATTGATGATTGAAAATGGTCCATATTATTTTGATAAAACTGATATTATAATTTCTTTTAAAAAAATTACTTTAAAATTTATAATCTCAGCAAAGCAAAGATGTTGTTACAAGTATATTTATACTTGCCACTACTGTAACATGTTAGTTTTACAACCAGTGTGGTGTAATGGTTACCACACTAGACCACAATTCGAAAGGTTCCGGATTCGATCCCCAGCGGGGCAGAAATTTAAATGATGAGTTTATATTTCTGTTCTCGGTCTGGGTGTTTGTGTATTTGTCTTTGTATGTGTTCATTTGGTGCCATGGAGGCACCCACGACACAGGAAATGCTAGTGTGGGGCTGTGAGTGTGAAGCATTATAATGTAACTTCAGCAGTTCAAAATTGTAACCTATACCACAAACCATTTACAAACACAATATGTTTCAAAAATTAACATGACCTAATACTAACCCTAAAAAACCTAATTAGAATAGGCTAAATTAGATCACTTTACAGAAATTGCATTTCAGAGAATAATGGTTTAATTTGGTATAGGTACCTAATTCACAATTTTTCATCATTTTGTAAGCTGATGATTTCCACACTAATTAGATTACAGCCCAGTTTTTAAATTTTACAGCAACATAAATAAGTCTGAATTCACAAACCTTGCAATGAAAACATTAAAAAAATAATAGTATTTATTATTAAGTTGCCTATATATTTCCCCAAACACTTACACTCAAGTATCATTATTACTTTCCATAGCACCCACAACTAAGGGAATCCTAAAGGTTGTTATTCTTAAGCATTATTTAAAATATAAAATATTAATATTCGAAATCAAAGTGACTCACACTCATATACTTACATAAATAAAGTCACATATATTTGCTTAAACAGAAAATGCAATAAGCACTTTAATATAATAAATTAAAAAACACTTACACGCCTCTTTGAAGTCCTGTATTTTCTGTGCATCATAGACCCCTCTCTCCTGCCATATAGATAATATTCTATGTAAAGTTGATTTAGTCTTTGCAGTGATACCAGTCTTCGCCATATGCTTAAATGACTCCATTAAAACCTCGCCAAAGTCCTTTCCATATTCCGGACCCTTCTTCTTACTATTCTGTATTACATCATTCGCTAGATACATAAATGTAAGCTGCTTGCTGTCTTTCGCTAAAAAGTATAAACATTATTTTTAGGTTATGCGATTAGTTGTTAGTTAAAATGATTATGATGTTGCATACAAAGGTATTACATTCTATTGAATGATTTTTGTTACTAATTACGTTGTTTCAAGCTTATTAGTTTGTTGTTCCATCGATTTATTAGATATA
Source organism: Noctuana stator (assembly GCA_018231225.1). Taxonomy (NCBI): domain Eukaryota; kingdom Metazoa; phylum Arthropoda; class Insecta; order Lepidoptera; family Hesperiidae; genus Noctuana; species Noctuana stator. The sequence continues at coordinate 3,671 of DWQK01002587.1, read as the reverse complement.
ATATAACATTGTCAAGGTATAGTGACGCAAGCAATAAAAATGAATTTCACAGAAAGAAATTTTATACATTTGTGGGAATGTGATTATTATAACGAAATTACCTTTCATCATTTCTTTGAACCATGTTTTAACGATGGCCGAGTGGTGTTTTCTGTGATGTATTAACCAAAGAGATAACGTTTGAATACTTTGCTGACTCGAGTTTAATTCCTGTAACTTACGTACTAACGCATTTTCAGTAAAACCTGCCATTTTACTTAACTATGTAAGATTGAGCACCGATGAGTATTGCAATTTATTAATTTATTGCTTCAACTCATTAGATCGGCGAATATACGGATACGGTGAAATATTTTTGTAAGTCTAACTAAAAGAGACACAGATAGATTCACAGAAGCAGAACAGCACAGAGCAGAGCCACAGACTAAGAATCACGAATCGCAATTCGCAACACAACACAGGCACAAATAGGCCATAGAGCCCATAGACAATACTGACTGATCAGGAACAGACAGAGATTCTCACCAGTGTTGCCAGATGCCAATCTCGGTCTAAGTCATCCAAATTTCTTGTAACGGAAACCTAACTAACCTGACCTAAAAACGGTCGAACATTTGAGCGTTTCTAATTTTTTTCTTGATTTTCCTGCAAGAAACTTAAGCCTAAAGTCGCCAATTTTTTTCCGAGACAACGCAATCGCAATTGTTGACACCTTTCGAGGTAGCCTAAATGGCAATAAATCTCCTAATCTGGCACCACTGAATAAAACGCGCAAAAAGTCGCAGATGAGCACCAGTCCTTAAAGTATTAGATACATGATTTTTGGCAAAACCCCATCTCCCACATGAGATTTGGTGGGTGACATTCAGCTCAACTCTTCATACCTTAAATAATCATTTATAATTCTTAAGTAGTTAATACACGTTAGGTACGAGTAGGTATATAGTATTATACTAAAGTATGTAAGTATATTATCTTTGGAACTTACATTATTTTAGGAAATTATTGAATTTAATTAGCAATGTTTTAGTAAATATTTGTATTTAAACATTTAAGCTTAGAATAGTAACGTAATTATTCTAAGCATTTAAGATATTTATCTCTAAATATTTATGACTGGTTTAACCTATTTGCTTAAATACAGATAAACGAAAATTTAATTCGCGCAGAATCTTAATGATGCGCGCTTGCTACTGACAACAGCAATAACAATAATTTTAGTCGTCGCTGTCATAATAAAAATAAATATCAACCCAACTTTGAAGTTCTTTGAGTACCCACCTAAGTACATTTATATATTGTCAATGTCAAAGTATCATGCATCAGGGATGTGATGATCAGAAGGTCATAAGTGCATTCAGGGATATTTACGTACGAGCGTATGATACATTAGTCTGCAAAATTGTTAAGTACACTTTTTCTTAAATAAACCTTTTCTTTCAATAGTTCCCAAAGAAAACTCCTCCGAAAAGGCAAACTATTATGAAATTGTGTGTATACTTACTTATTTATATTCAGTAAGTTTGAGAATAGGACGTTAATTCATACCCCTAAGTGATAAGGGTGCCCCAAAAATAATACAAAAAAAATTTTTGGGTTTTCACCCCAAAAAAAAATTTTTTTACACCCTCCAAATTTCAGGTATATCTACGAAGGTTTAGGCTGTGCGTTGATCAGTCATTCAGGACAAAGCATTTTATTTGTAAATATACTGCATTTCAATAACTTATAACTACTAAGGAACACATAGAAGATAAACCGGATCCTGGGTATTATACCTACATATTTATAAAAAAAATTGTGTTCTGCGTTCCCAGACTATTGACCGGCCTTGAGATACGTGCAAACAAAACCAAAGAAAACCTGTATAGTGAAGCACTAATAATAATATGGACTAAAAGGTTGTGTTCAACCAAGGAGTGAGAAACTGATAAAATCTTCAGCTAACGAAGGAAATAGGCGACGGGGTAATTCCTACTTCGTACAAAAACGTTGTTACAACACAATAGCAAATATGAACAAAAGGGGAAAAAGTACTTATTTATACAATATTATTTAAGTAACTGAGTAAGGAAAGTATAAAACGATACATACCTACCTACTTCAAAAGAAATTTTAGACTTAAAGTAAGTATTAGTTAGATATTAGGTACTTTTAGTTTGGAAATAAAAATTAAAAATATTTCCATCATAGTGCTTTATAATTATGACGAGTTAAGAAAATGATCTGACCAATAAAACAACTAGGCACATCGTTATCGCTAAAAGTTTGCGGTTCAACAGCTCCAAATTAGTGAAGAAGCTTCAGTCCATAAGTAATAATAATAATCCAATGTTTTATATAGTGATCAGTGGGTCAGTATGAAGAGCCGCGATTCGAGTTCTTTCCCCGTTGATCTACGCACCTGCGCGAGCGCAGCCTCATCTCAGTAACCACTTTTCAAAGGCCGCGCCGCACGCGCTCCTCGACCGCGGCTACTTTTGCCCGCGCGAAAATGATATCGAGATTCTAAATTCAAAAACGTGTATATTTTTCTTTCACATTTCACGACGTCAATTCGTTATAATACCGGCTACATTTTAATATTTATTTGTATTTAATGAAAGTAAACTCAAAATGAAGTTCTTCTTAGTTAACAAAATACCCAGTGTTTTTCTAATATCGCTCGTTTTGCTGGCCAGTGCACAAAAATCTTCCAATAATGGTCGAGACATCGGTAAGTTGTATTTTATACATGAGCACATTCATTTAGATGTAAATGGTCATCATCGTAAAACTTCTTATTTAGTGATGTTATTTTCAAGGCTACATTTAAGTCAAAAAATCACAGCGTTTTGCTACTGCAAAAAAAAAAACAAAGTACCGGTCTATCGTATTAGTTACGAAGGAATATTATTTAATCTGTGGTATTTTACGTACCCAAGTAACAGTTATAACGTTTATTAAGTTCTATATACTATGAAATAACATAATTATCTTAATCTTTTATTATAATATTACACTGTTTTAAATACTGTCCGCAATAATATGCACCGTTTCTAGCCTCTAATAGTACTCTACTTGGGCCTACTTTATTTACCTATTGACCTTTGTAATGAACTACCTGAGCGATGGTACTGAGATCCAATACAGATTCCAATAAAATGTTAATTGATTCAAGATTAACAACAACGTTTCGCAACTACCGACCTAAACTAACCCTACTGTCATCAACCCAGATACGCACAGATTATATTGGTCGTCCATATTGCGTTTTGTCTTACATAATTTTATTAATACTCTGTTTCCGTAAAGTGTAACTATGTCACTTTTCATAACGCACTGTGAAATTTAAATACAGAAACCGTTTTTAAGGTGGTCAGATTTATGTACGTTAGTATTATGTAGAAAATGTCTATATAGTGATAAGGGTTGGTATTAAACGTAATTGTAAATTAGTTTAACAAATTACATTAGCTGTAGTATACCACGCTGGCCAAGAGCGGTTTACACTACATACCATAACTACATAGTGATAATGAAGCCTAGGATTAAAGCTATTTCTACAGCCCATGTAGCTTTCATATTAATCAAATGTGAGCAGTTCGCGATAGAGTGGTAGTGACGCACATGCTTAGCTATACTACATTTATTATTTAATAATTTAGTAGGAGTGTTTTTTCCGTCGGTTT
>DWQK01002586.1:0-12877 GCA_018231225.1 Noctuana stator | reverse complement strand
TAATAATGTATATTAAGTCACTTACAATTTAAATTTATTATATGGTCGAATTTCGACCACTGGGCGACCACTAGTAACATATAGAGTCATGAGGTTAAATAGACTAGTACGCATTTCTTAGCAGAGACGCATTTTGTTTTGCCATTAATACTCATTTAGAATCTTAGATACTTCTAATTTATTTGTTGTGCACACAACGCAGAGGTGGGGTCCCAATATCGTCAGAGGTGACCTTAATTTACTTACAATTAAATTAGCGTCACCCGATCCTCTTTGCGTTAAATAAATTAGGACGGAGCCATTAAGCCGCCGGGAATTTATTTCCTAATCTATTAGTTTAGGCTGTACTTTCCTAAAGTGCGGGTACACACACTACGCACCTGCTATGTTTGACTAAACCAAACCTTAGTACAACCACTTACAAGATTTATGAGGTCAACCATTAATTTGGCTAAGGAGTGAACCTACTTATCGTACAATTCCTAAAGTTTCTTTTACTGTAAAGGTAGGTTTACGAGTTCCCCATTAATCATTGATATTGGTGGCAAAACCCTAGAACAATATTACTTATTTAGTTTTCGTTTAACGAGGGGCTTAAAATAAATTTTCCCTTGTAAACGATAAAACCTGATCCGACTATTGCGTGCGTCAAATGCCTGTTTCTATTCTAGCTTGTCACCACCAAAAATAATATTTCATGTCTCGTTGTCTTCTTATGATTTCGAAATGTCAACGCGTACATATATGACAATTAATTACTATACGTTTTGAATGATTTAGAATTTAGACACCTTCAATGAAAAAGAGAATAACTTTATTTTTTGATTTTGAAAGATATTGAAAAACATTATGATAATAAAAATTCAGTAATATAAAGATTTTAATTTAAGGAAGTACCTACTACTACCACACTTATTCTAATCGTGTGTTTATTTGCATTTTTAAGTAAAAATATATCTCTCCCTCAAAACCACAGATACAAACTCTGTCTACGGTCACATGTGTATGAGCTGCAGCTTATGAGATCGCCTTAATAAAGCATCTTTGGCATCCACACCTTCTCAACCGCATCTTAAAAATACATACAACCGAACATTTCTATGTTCTACTTTTACTACTACGTACTCCTTTTTAAAATCTACTCGTTCTACTATGTGCTCTTTTTTAAAATCGGTAAAAACAGTTACGTCGCGAGCTAAGAGTGCGGGTGTTTGTGTTCGTACCTGCTCTTAGCGCAAACTGTACAAATTCTGCTGCTAATATTACTATTTTGTGCAGAATACATGCATCACGTTATGCGCATTGACTTCCTTTTGTAATGTCCTCCTTCAGTTCAGGAAAAAAGAAAATCGCAAGGATTAGCGGACAGTTTCGAGTAGCCGTTAACGATTCGTAGCACGTAGTCGAAAACAGAATTACCGGCAGCGACGAAGCGGGAACTATGCCAACTCTCGTCATATTAAGGCGGGATAATAATGAACGTTATAGTTAAATTGTTACAGTACTCAAATTAGATAACTATAACACGCGGACATTATTAATGGACCCGTTTAAATGCTGCAAATACATATAAAGGACATTGTTCTATTCTTTGACAGCACGTTTAAAATTTCAAGTATGTTTCATTTATTTATTTATAGCTATGTAATATATTTTGAGATACGTACATCCTGTGCCAGACGAATGGTCTTTTACCTTTCTGATATGGAACCCTAAAAAGTACTAGTATCGTTACCACGTTTGCTAGAACGTGTCGCGTTTCAAGCATTACTATTTCGGGTCAGACCGTACTTATCCTTTATCGTTTGTTTTTGGAGCAGCACCCTCAGATGGCTTTTAATATACTCCTACTTCAATTCTATGACTTTATTAAACCTCCCAGAAGTATCACGTAGTGAAAACAATATCACGACATATTATAATAGCAAATGTAATCGATCATCTAATTTTAAATCACATTGTATCTTCTAGGGTGGCAAAATTAGCTTTCTTTATTCCGCTGTCCTATAAAGAAGATTGATCACAATTATTTAAAGAAAACAATTAATAAGCGAAGAAAATCCTACTACCTCAACTTTCTCGAACTTAAAGACGTTATTATAAAACATTCTTTGAATCGAACAATTGTCACTCGTTTAAAAGTTAAATTACTTCGGTCAGCCGTTTTTCTCGAGTCGCCTGAATAAAACATAAGACTTTTTAGCCGTCCTAATGAGCTGGGGCTTCTTGTTTTTCTTAGTGACTGCATAAGTTGTGAATGAAAGTGGGATCAGCAGCGGTGTCGGGCGTCGGATCAAATCGCACTTCATTTGTCCGCGTCAGGCGGCCGCTCGGCGTGATGGATGACGCCCGGCGCCGCGGCCGCTGCCTACCCGCCTTTTAATTGATACCGTCATTTTTGTACCGACCACACCACCATCACCACTGCCGCCACCTGCCACTGCTTCCTCCTTTCTCGCAAAATTATAATATTTCTCGTCCTTTACATCACTCCAGATTATTTATTCAGTTGATGAATATTGTAGGATTGACAGGCTTTTAGCGAAATTGTATTTTAAAGTCTTTACATTTTTGTACGTACATTTCCTAAACTTTACAACTGCCCAATCGAATTCAAAAAACACTGAAGTCACGTCCAATTGTTTGATTTATTCATGATAAAGCTGATATGAAAATTATTTGTAAAATAACTGTAAATTAGGTATAATAATATACAATTGGATGGATATTGCTAGCGAGCACGCTATGAGCATATACAAGAAGACGAGAAGTGACATAACAGTCACAATATCGTGATACGATAATGTATAATACAAGTTAAATATAATATTAATAATGAATATAGTTTATTTATTATTAAGTATTATTATAGTTTACGTATTATGCACTAACAGGTAATGTGTAAAAACGAACAGATAAATAATAAATGTGAAGTAAAATCATTGACATCAGGAGTAGCACAATTATCTTATAATGTGATTGAAACAGTATCATACTTACAAAAATAAGTGATTTTTATTTCCAGACCCCAAATAAATTATTCTTCTTCGCATTTTGCGGTATAGAAAAGAATCATAATTTCACGAATCGGACTCGCACGTGGCAGGTTTTTATAAATTATTCTACACGTTAGGGCTATATATAAAAGAGGATATACCTAGATAAAGTTTTGCATATTTTTTCCATTACGTCGATAATATACACTAGACATAAATCCTCAAAGGCTACTGGAATAAAGTTGAAAATATGATACGAATACAAACGCAAATGATCAATTCGGTTTATTTATCCTTTATCGGCAACATATAGGTTTCCTGTACGTTTTTGTGTTCAAAATTTTAAGGTCTGGTACTCATTTAATGTATTAACTATAGAACTGGAACAAAAGAACTGAAACTACAGAAAATTGCAAACTTTACAATATTAATGTGAATTTATGCGACTGGTGTTACATTTCAACGAATGCCGAGTCCAATACACAACGAGTAAGCTTAGTAAGTGCTTATACACAATAGACGGTACCTATTAAATGTACTAGTACAAATTCTGCGGTTCTACAAATAAATAATATTTAATTTTTGCTCCCTTTTCGATAAGGGTCATATTATTTATTGATTTGTTAATATAATTTGATGTAGTTTAAGAACAATTGTTACTAGAAGGATATGGATCTACTAACGATCTATGGATAAATACGCCTGAAATAAATATTTTATTATTATTATCTATTATGTTACCACTAGTATGAAATACTCGTAGATCGACTTTTACAGTTTAATTTGAAATTTGTGTCCTGCCGCCGTGCTGCAAAGGTCCTGGCACTGCACACTGCGGTTTATAATACAATCTAATGATAGTGTCTGCAAACACGCCATGATAACTTAACTCGCTGCATCGTTTATCGCATGCGTTGTCATATGATCAAAACCACAAATTTCGCAAACATAATTCCATACGAAATGTGTACAAACTCACTGTAATTTAATGCGGCTTCTTTAAATGATGGTTGGAAATTATTTAAATATCGTGCAGAAATATTGTAGGAAAGAAAAAGTCAGAAATACACAACGTATATTAAGTGTACTTATGTAATGTGGGCCTAAATTTGTTATATAAATAATTATTTTAATATTTCTTGTTACAATGGCATACAAGATTTTAACTTCCCTTACATTTCCTTAATCTTGCAAAATTTAAGCAAATCTCTACATTATGCGTGGTAAACACAACATAATAGAAGATTAAGCTCTGCTAAGCCACAGTAAGGACCAAACAATGTAAACATGGGACATTCATGTATCCAATTCCGAATAGATCAGTCCTAATTTCTTCTATGTTATTATTTTCAAATAGTTTGTACTAAGATGCGACGTAAAAAAACCTTGTTGTAAATAAAATTAAGTAATTTTGTTCTCCAGTAAAACGTTTTAAAGGCCCAGAAGTAGATCATTGTAAGTCACTTGACGTAAATATTCTTTGTAAATAAAAATTAATCGCTAAATATGTTACTAATAGTAAAACTCGAGAACGGCTGAACCAATTTAGCTAATTCTTATTTTTACATACTTATTCCTAAAGACCCAAGCCAGGTTTTAATGAAAAGGAAAAATCGCGAAAAAAAAGTTGGCATTTTTTATATATATATATCCCATACTGGCCTTAGATAAAATTATTTTTTGTATTTTACTATATCTGTAAATTTATACAAGAGATTGTTAAAACAGTTTTCTTAATTAATTATTTATTTAAAGAGATAGAGCATTCACTTGAAGTTACGAAAGCTACGAGCTACGACGTAGCAATCGTAGCACGTTTCAGGAAATGGAGTTACTCTCATATAGCGACCGCAGGATTCCTGTTTCAATCCACTAAATTGTAAGGAATGTAATTTTCTTTCGATTTCAATTGTAGTGAAAAGAAATAAAGTTGGCTTTTTTAAATTAATTTTGAAGCTGCTGAAAATAAAGAACAAGACAAAATAAACTGCTCCGAAAAGGTAATCGTAGATTAATTTTATTTAATTATAAGATATTTAAATACACTTAATAAGTCATACAAAAATGGACGTCCATTTGGCTGTGGGTAGTCGGGAGAAAAAGGCCACAAGTAGTAAGTGTTCGAACCATACTGACGTTTTGCTTATTTTTCGCAATATAAAACAATAAGGAATAAATTTTCAGAAACTCCTATTGTATGTGAACATATATAACAGTTATAATTTATTGGATTAACTCCATAAGTCTGTAACGTAATGCTTTTTGTCCAATCAGGTAATCGTAGGCATACATTATTTCATTACTTTCTATTCTGTTGTTTCAGATAGCAATGCGAGAAAGAGTGGTCTGGCGGGAAGTGTAAGAGACATTTGTTGGGATCACGACCCTATCTCGAACCCACCGTGAATTCTCAAGCTCTCATTTGCGTAATGTGATTACAAAAGCACATCTTTCGAGATAAAAGCGTAGGCTCTACGTAAGTAATGAATTTCGCAGTCTCATCTGGGGAAGCTGAAAGCTTCATAATTGTGAGGAAAACTCATAATCATATAAGCGGTTAAGAATCACGATCCTCAATTTTTAATTACTATCTCGAGCTTTGTCCCAATTAAGATCAAATTTGTGTACGACTTAGGCCCACATCTTTTAAGCTTCGTAAGATATTTTTTAAACAATAAGCTTGGTATTTAAGATTTACGTTTTAAAAAAATTCGCTAAGGATTCTTTATATTTTTAAATAAATTATCCAATTTATTTCATGATTTAAAACATAAACCTTTGAATCTGATATCATTTAACTTAAGTTACCGCTTTTGATATTGTCGCTTTTGAAAACACCGGCTTCCCTATAATAAATATGCCTCAAACATATTCTTCATAATAACTATGAAGTAGAATCATCGATGAAAGTGCCTTTGAAGCATTAGTAACGCTGTTTTATTAAAGTACTGGTTTACTAATTGGTAATCAAAATACCTCTTGATAAAACACAGGTAGTGTCCCACAGTTGGTGCTGTTCCCCGTACTTGTATGTTTTTTCTCTAGTTTGTAGATTCCTCGATGTTTTTTACTATTGATTAAATATTGAGGAATATAGAAATATGTTATATTATTTCATTATTAGCGCAATGCTCTTAATTTTACCATAATCGTCGAATTACTCTTGAAATTTCGAATTTAAAGTTGAATAAATGAAAGCGGTTATCACAAATTATTTAACTGCAACATTCGGCACGCGGCCAGCGGCTGTTCGGCGAATTTCACTAAACTATTCAGGTCGAGAAAACCGCAGTAACTCAGTTGTTCACAGCTCTAACTTAAAACTTTTGCCGACAGAAAAAGTGCCAGTTGTTGTGATCTGTTTGACAAAGCACTAGTTTTAAGTGTTTATTAAACGCTAACATAAAAAACAATTTGTAATTTTTTGTAAATATTCAAATAAGCTATCTTTTATAGATTTACTTAATTCGATGACAGTCAAAAAGGGTTTAGTAAATTATAATAAGTAGTCTTCAAGGTGTTATTTTTATGAAAGGCCACTATTAAAATCACTATTAGTATCAAATAACATCGAGTCATGCCAAAATGCGAATTTGATAAAAAGGACGATTTATCCTGGTATAAAATGTTATGCAGATAAATTACTTGGTTGGTGAAATAAAATAATCATAAAATATAAATAAATATAAAGGGGATGGTAAAAAAGAAGTAGCATAATTAACAAATATACACAAAGATTCGAAAAAGAGGTCGTTAAATTTTAGTAGATGGGTAACTAGCAAAAAATAGTCAATAATATCGCACTGTTTTGCACTTACTAGTACAGCAATAATAGTAATAATTTGCTAAGGTTAGTGACGAAAATAGGCAGTAGATTCATTTTTTATTTGATGACACATGGATGCTTAAATCCAACTTCTCCGAGCGGCCTATTTTCGGGATCAAAAGAATTTAGCAAACTCATCAACAAACAACTTTGTAAATTGATTACAAAACACAACAACGTAGCTTTAGTACATTAGCCCTTTTAAGAGTTCCGTAGGTTTCTTAAAGTAGCTTAATACTTCTTTCAGCTGCTTCTGAATTTGGTTGTGAAATATTTATTTAGCTGGTAGTAACTATGCAATGTGTGCTAGATCATGATCGGGGTGACAAAGATCAAGCTAATGTTCATACATTTGCTCGCACACAACAACCACATTAGTAACTTACAGAGTTGGAGATCTTTCAACGATGTATTTGAATACAAGAGCGATTTTTTTAAATTCGAGTTGTGATGTGAGCGAAATAATTTTGTCAATTTGTTATACACACTGAACTTATAAAAAATACAATTACACTAGATAGAATCCGGGGTTCGATTCCCGGCGGGGCAGAAATTAGAATGCTGAATTTAGATTTCTGTTCCCAGTCTGGGTGTTTGAGTAATTGTGAGTGTAAAGCGTTATAATGTACTCGTATTTATACATTCTTCTCTGTTTGCGACTAATGTTGCAACAATAATAATTATTATGATAAAAAAAGTCCTTTTATTCAAGAAAGGAACCCTCAGTCTAAAATCTTTATTGTTATTGCTCGAACAACATAGAGAATGTTTTTGTTTACAGGTAAGTTTAGAAACAACGGAATGGAGGTTCCTACTTGTAGCCAGCTTGCCCTGGGCAAAGTACCTCTGTACGACTTGCCGAACTTCGCAAAACTTGGCATTGAGTTATAGATTCCCAACTGCCTTTCCAAATACTTATTTGTTTTGTTCAGTTTGACCGTAAACAAAGATATCCTTTTTGATCTATCTTTCGTATTCCGGGCCGTTGCTTTTGTTTTATACAAGCAAACGGCATTAGACGCGTTGATGTTATTTTTTTGTTTTACAAACAGTAACTCGAGATCTGTGTTTGAAGTTGGTGAAGAATATTTAAATATAATTGTTTTGGAAGCGAAATGTTATTCTGCTACTTGCAAAGTAGAGTGCTTTCGATTCAGTTCGAGCGACAGTTTTGCTCGCATTGAATGTAGGAAAAAGTGGGTCAATTTTTTGCCAAAGCTGTTCTATACACGCGTGGCCCTGTGAAGTTTCGAGTAAGATGAGAATGTCGATAGCGTCCTAGCCATAAAAGGCTCGGATCTGGGACACGGACCGAAGTCACTTCTCACGTCGTGTCACCTTCCGTTTTATTTTGAAGTCACACATTCACATTCTAATCACTGACTGCATGAAAATCTCAACCTAAAAATGATTAACATCCTTAATTAACAATATCCTTTTAACAATCTAAATTAATATTCATTATATACAGCTCCATCGCCTCTGTAACATAATATTGGAGAATATGATTCGATCGCATAGCACGAAAACCTTTGAACAATAGCAGTTAGGTAGGCACTGAGGTACTGTCTCTGTTGCTTATATAAAAATAGTGCCTGTATAGAGCGGAAGAATCTCAGGTTATAGACATTCCGAGCACAATGACAGAAATTTGACGTTGCCGGATCTGATAAATATTGTTGTTTTATCATTTGAAACTACGTTCATAGTAATTACTTTACTATACTATACTATCTTTATAAATACGTTATTATGCATTCAGAAAACTCCAAATAGGCTAATTTATAGCTATGGTGATGAATTTATATATGTGAACACGTACGATATAGTTTTTGCACATTTCATTAACTTGTTACATATGTATATTTTTTAAATGATAAAATTTACGGTAACTTAAAATATTGGTAGTCTTTTATACTATTTTAAAAAAGTAATTTTTTTAAGTGACTAACGTGTTTACCAAACAGTTATAAAAAGTTACGTTAATGTAACGGTAGGCCGGACGGAAAATATCCGTGAAAAGTGTTTTGTTACGTGATAAATACCTCCACAATCACACAATACTTTGGCACACAATGTAATTTGTTTGCAAAATTTAGAGTATTTGTACCCTAATTTCGTTTATTTATATAGATTCCTCTCCATAGAAAAGCCACTAACTTTCAGGACACGTAAACTCATAAACATAAAAGAACGCTTTGCTAAAATTGTCAGGTCCTAATCTGAGACTATTATCACCGTACCCACCCGTAAATTTATACGCAATGCACATACCAAGTAAGCAAAGAATAAATAAGAACATTTGTTTGGCCACTTGTGGTATTTTATTAGCTGAACTATTTAACAAATTGTATCTAAGTTTATTTCTAATCCAGATATATAGATATCATAATGTTTTTTAAAAATAATTTACGCGTAAAAACAATTATCTACACGCATGTTTATTTTTTATCTATTTGTATGGCAGTCTAAATAAATACTGTACAACCTACTTTTAACGCACGATAAGCGTTTTTTAATGTCCCGATATTTTGAAATATTTACCAAACGGTACCTGAATTAATTTTTCACAAGTTTCTGTCAACAATGTTCTCGTACCACATATAATATACTCGTAGTACATATTAGGTCAACCGTGATAAATGAAACATTCGTTTTCCTCGGGTCCTACAGGTCAACATCACTCAATGATGGGGGCGCAGCACGTGCCCTGTACGAAATTATCTGCCTTGAGAGAGGGCGCTTAGGGCAACTTGAGGAAAACATAAAAATGAAAATACCTTACGGCAACCTGAGATTTGCGCCGTGTTTTTAGATTAACCCGGAAAACCTGCACGCAAGATGTTTATTCCATATAAATAATTAGCTATATTCGTTGCTAACATGCACATTATCTACTTCTATGTATTCAAAGGTATATATCTACCTACTATTAATACTTCCTTTGTAATTATTTATATGTACCTCAAAAGGTCAGACCAATTCGGAAATTGGAATTATCGAAAATGTCGTAAAGAACGACGGTATAGTATTAACTGGCGAAAACCGTTCATTCTCTACATATGTGCCATTTTAATAGCATAAAATACAAGCATTTGTAGTAAAAGCGAGTTCCCGCTATAACTCGGTGACCTCAGACCGCGCGAATCGTGATATTAAAACTATAAAGTGTGGGTAGAGACCAATTCGCCCTCTTACGACTTAAAACACTACGACCCTCTGCTTTTTTGCTTACACCTGTATTTCTGTTTAAATAAAAAATACTCGAATGACCGAGCTAAGCTCGGTATTTTTTTTTTCGTTACTCTAATGAATGAAATTGACTTCTAATTTCATCACTAAAGCAACGGACAATGAAAAGGCAACTCATATTTATAAATTTATAACATTAAGTAGGCGGTACACCATAGATATTTTAGATAAAAAAAAGTTACGCATAGATATATTATTATAAGAAGCAATAAATGACCAAGCCATCGTAAGTGTTGTTATGACGGATGCCTATGGGCTGGAGTTACCACAACTACAGCCCATAGTCATCAAGATTCAACTTTAAATAATATCGAAATGTTATGTGACGTATATAAATGCGTTGCTTCTCTTGAAGACGATAATGGACACCTATTATTAAAGGTGTTCGGCTTCCATTCCTTTCCATACGAAACTGTCGCACCTATGCATTCGTAAGGACTAACAATATAAAACAAAATCAAAGGACCCACATCAAGTTTATGACACCTCACTTTTTACGTCGGGGGTTAATTAATTAATTTCCCATGACGATTTACGTGAATCACTAAAATTTATAAACGACTAGTATACACAAAAACTCCGATTACGATGTTCTATTGAGGGATTTGTGGGGTGTTTAAAAGAACAGTACATACGCACACTATCATACGTTGTAGTCGTTGATTCTTGCCAAGTAGTTTTAATCTAGTTTATTAACGAAAACGACTCAAATAATACACAAAAAATGGATGAAAATTTGTCGCTAAAGGATGAATTGTTTGTTAAAAATATATAACATCATTTATTGACAATTTTAGATGGGTATTTCCTCGTCTAATGTAGATACAGCTAAAGAGTAAAATATATACAAATGGAAGATGGAAAAGATATGTATGTTTATTACCCCCCATAGGGACTCGCATGTTGAACTTCTCGGTACAGCGTAGTAAGAACGGGTGAACATAAAATGACTAAGTTATCGCTCTCAAAAGACATACACAGTCGTAAAAGTCTGAAACGGAGCACCTTACATGAAAATAATCAAGAAAGAATCGACCTTCGTTTGGACTCGTTCTAACTAGGTGTTTTAATACTATCATCAAAATTGAAATTGAATAATTTTTACCTTATTTCTAAATTGGCAATATTTTAAAATTCAGCTTTAAAATTAACGTAGTCCATAAATCTATTTCGTTCTCTTGTCAATGGAAATTTACAAAAACATGTTCACCAAAAAAGTAATAAAGTTATTAATATACCGTCCATAAAGTATCCAAGCATTTTATTATACAGTGACAGGGATGTAATTAATAGCTTGTAACCAATATAAAAAATAAAGCGGATAACTAGGTATGTAATTGGTATTCTATATGCAAAATTCAATGCCGACAATACTGATGTAATCTGCTCTGCAAAATCTGAATAGTAGCAAACAAAATGTGCCTTTTACCTGAGTCTAAGTGGTAACTTCCTCTCTTGGACGCTTACAAGCATCTCTAAGAACCTCCCCTCTCGAGCAAGGAATTACGCTTGCTCTCTATCCGTCAAACCGGAACAGAAATGCATGTACCGGTCGCTCTTTGACGTCAAGATAAGTGGATATACTACACTAGATTTTGTTCACAACTTCACAGACGCTTAAAGTAGTTTAATTTTATTATCATTTCATTATATATTTGTGTTAAATTTTATTTTTTCACAATAAAGTTAAGGCATGTAGTTACACCAAAAAAAAATGCTGCTTAAAGTAAAAACGCGTGATTTCATTACTTTAAAAAGAAAATAATAATAGTGTTTCAATTACCAC
This sequence comes from Noctuana stator, assembly GCA_018231225.1. Taxonomy (NCBI): domain Eukaryota; kingdom Metazoa; phylum Arthropoda; class Insecta; order Lepidoptera; family Hesperiidae; genus Noctuana; species Noctuana stator. The sequence goes on along the minus strand of DWQK01002586.1, from coordinate 1,017 downwards.
TCTATAAATTCAAAGCAAAAGTTTGATAGCTATGCAACGGTCTGATGGCTTGGTAAACCACTTAATGGATTTCTGTTCTCGCACTCGCCATTAGCTCGAAGTTTGAACGTTTCACTAGGATCAGACATTGACATATAAGTTTATGGATCATATTTGTACATAGTACTCATAACTGATTTAACGGAAGTTTATAAAAATGGGTACATCAATATTATAGATACTATGTAGTTAGTGTTTGTTGGTTAATTTTCACAAATTAAGTCCTGCAGACAGGTTCATCTCTGTACTATGTTCCATGTTTATGGATCCACTGAGTTTGTGTAGTCTGCGTAATCTCAAGAACTAAGAAACAAAAAAATTTTAGTACTTAATAAATCTCTAAAAAAAGATTCTTACAAGGACGAACTACGTAAAAAAAAGTGAAATCCTCTTAATTAAATTAAAATATATTGAACACTAATTTTTATTACTATATTAGCTCTCCTTTTTTAAACAAAATGAATTTTGTAGGTACTAATAATATTCAGTATTATGGCTACAAAAAACAAGTTTCTATAAGTTTCTTACGATTTCGTCCGGTATAGGCGAATTATTTACAGAAAATTATTAAGCTTACAGTAATAAAAAGACTTTATGACAAATCGGGCCTGAACGACCAAATAATAATACATTAGCCTACAGAATTATTACCTTCATAAAATTTGTCGAGGTCGTGGATAAAAGGTTGTTAATAATATATTAATGAACAACATGGGACCGAATGTTTATAAATGACACGTAACCTCCTTAAATCCTTCCATTAGACGTTGTTTACTTAGACGGTGCGCAAATCTTGAGAGGTCGACTCACGAAAATGCCCCATGAATATGCGATGACACAAACGGTACACAGTTTTTCCATTTAGAAACCATAATGAAACCCACGCACTCCTGTTATTTGTTTTTTAATCAGAGAAATATTTCAATTTTAAATTTCCCTCGTTTCGAACAGTAATTGAATCAGAAAGATAACAAAGGA
>DWQK01002585.1:0-12881 GCA_018231225.1 Noctuana stator | reverse complement strand
CTGGCGACGTTGTCTGATTTCCTGGATCCTCTGGCGCAAAGTTACCCAAAACATACACGTGAACAGCGACTTGATCAGCAACGGCACACACGGCTCGCCGTCCGCTCGGCCCAAACCTATTTGGCGAAGATTTACCTCCTGCGCACAACAAGGGACAACATCAGTAAACATTTATAAATAGAGGAGGTGGGGGACCATTGGGCAGTAAGGCGGTTTGGGCACCCCCTCTTTCCACGAAATCCATTATATATTTTTATCATAATATAATTTCGTAACTAGCAACATCCCCTATCTAAACACCAGCAGTAATTTCGTTTAAAATATTCTTTACAATAATCATAACCAAATATATGTGCTACATATTTGATTTTGTTATTGTTTTTTTTATTTTGTTAACAAATTACAGTTTTATTACCATTTATGAAAAAAAAAGTGTCCAATGGTCCCCTACCTCCCCTACTTATCAAAATAATTAATTTTACCATTTTCGTTAGACATTTCGGACATCTAAGCCTGAATTATAATTTCTACTAACCGTTATATTGGAGGGCAGTTCAGACTCGTACAGATTCATGCCGTAGATGTATTGTGCCAGTAACAATAGCATAGCGTAACAGACGAGAATGGGGCTGGTCTTCAGCATGAACGACCGCTGGTCTTGGCACAGCCATACGATGTTCGCCCACATCAGGAACACGAAGGTGAGCCACGAGTGGAACATTATACTCCACGCCATCATTGTTATTGTTGTGGCTATATATGATGATCTAAACAGGTTTGAAAAATTTACTTTAATTGTCTAAAACTGACTTATTGCATTACTTACATTGATCGTTATAACCAATTTAGGAAAACGCCAGGAAAGTAAGGCTAACAAATCTTGTACGGCCTTACCTGACCAGAACTTGAAAAAAGTCAACTATAGCTGCAAGAATATCATCCATTAGGGTAGGCTCGTCCGCTTCCATAAGTGATTCTGTAAACATTAAATATGTTAATGCAATTTATGACACACCTAAATATATAAATTTCTTTTCTGTATGTATCCTCAAAAAAAGTTTACGATTATTATTTGAATATGCGCACTAATTAAATTTATTTTATAACGATAATAAATAATAATAAAGGTAGATAAATAATAAGAATAAATTATATGCTGGTAAAAAATCACAATCGAGTAAAAAAAAACCCTGAATAAAATAGAACAGGAAGCCCAGAATCTGAAATATATTTATTTCAGATTTAAGTAAATCGAGTTAATGTGATAGAAATAACAATGTAATTTTTATAATTAAAATTTCTTCCCGTACCTTCATCCGGCACAACAACGGAGCCTGTGGAGTCCTGGTGCAGCTGGCGCGTGGCCGAGCCAGAGCGCACGCTGGACCATCTCTTGCTTGGACTCATGTTGCGTAGAAGCTAATTGTGTAATTTATGCTTATTATTATCATAAACAACTTTCATAGACATACTCTGATTTATTACCCAATAATTTATTGCCCATCATTTAGTTTTGTAATTCCGTACGTATTGGATTGAACACTCGTATCATTTTATTTAGTTCATTATTTTAATTTTAATTATCAATAAACATAGCACTACTATTTTGTCAGCATTATTTCAATCACATACACCTATTACTTTAACTTAAGATATTGCCTATTTTTTTATAACCATCTTAGTTAAAAAGTACATATTATTATGTAGTTGTGAAAATGTTTTTCTACACCCATTTTTATTTCTTCTATTACACCATCCGCATGAGCATCAAAAAATAAAAATACACAACTTTATTTAATAACAACGTTAATAAAAAAAATTATAGTAAGTTAATTTTGTGCAAACACATAAAATATTAAAAACACAAAAATGCAGCAACATTACAATGAAGTTGTGTTGACATTATTATGAAGCAAGGATTAAACTAGATTATGGCCAATTTAGATAACGAGAATTTTTAGATAAGCGATCTTACAATAATATTAGCTACGAGTATCCTGTTAATTAAATTCATAAATAGATTAAAACGTAACTCAGAGATGTATTAAACTTGAATTCTTTCAAATTGTCATTACACTTAATATTATTCTGTTGCCAAAGTAAAGTAGCCAAACTTCTCCGTTGTATGGAAAATTAATTAAACAAAGCTCTATCGAAAGTTGGAGCGTCAATACTTAATTGTATAATGTATTTCCACGTTACCATTAATTTAAATGGCACAGTTATAAGGCTTACATGATGTACTTACAAAAGTATATCATTGTCTAAATTGGCCATTACTATTTAGAACAAACGGCAAACGTATTATTTTTACAATTTTAGTAAACAACATAGGGACTGAAATTGGTAGCAATGACGAAACACATCTTCAGTATTGCTTAAAAGTTTGTCATTTGATCTAAAATAAGCATGGTTCTAAAATATTTTAGCTTTAAGCATGGAATCATCATCATCAACCCATCACAGACCCACTGCTGGGCACGGGTCTCCTCTAAATGTGCCACCTCATATTATTTTTTGGAATGGAATGAAGCTGGGATACTAACATAATAAAATTGATCTCCTGCTAATATTTTAATATCATATTATCAAGTGTCGTTGAGTGAAGACATTGAGTAGATAGCCCCACTGACATAACAAGACAAAGTTATAGCAATAAGATAATTAAAAAAAATACCTACAGGAATATTCTCATCGGTGTCCCCTCGGAGTGCTTTGGAATTTATGTATGAATATGCAACCTATAAAAGAACGAAAGCAGGTTGCAAAAATAAAAAACATAGTTTCATAGGCGACATGCCAAAAGACAAACGGTTTACGAATGTTTTGTTGTGGTTACTCACACATTTGTTAGCACAAGCGAATATTACGACATTCCAGTGGCTATTATTATTAACTACAGTTTGCTGTACAAACTACGTGTTTAATTAGCACCTATACATTGAATTTTAAAAACATGCAACTAATTCTAATGGAGTTTCTATACAAGATAAAATTACTTAATCGAAACTATTTACCAACAACAAAACTTGAAAAATATCTGTAGCAGGCTAGTGGTTTTTGTGCTAATTTGTAGCGAGTGCTACGGACCGAAAAGTATAAAAGGTTTGTAAAAATAAACTAAGTAATAAACAACGCTTTCTACATAGCATAACCGCTGGCCGGCTTACTCGAACTTTTTTAGTAGCGTTCTTCCACTTGTCGCGAGGCGCCCGCCGGCTGCCGCGGTGGAAGGACACGCCTCGCACCAGCGAACCATTGAGCTTGCCCGCCTCTACACCCGTTAGAGCGCTCTTTTTCTTCGCCTACGTTGCCCCATTCGCATATTAATAAAGTTCTCTAAGGCAAAGGTGTGAGTTCGATTTTCTACTCAGCACTAAACCGGCACAACTACTGCAGCGTGTGGATAATATGCTCAAATGTGATGCGACACATAACACGACGTCAAGAGACTTTTTGTCCAGGGCTATTGAACTTTTTATCTTAGTATTTTATCCAATTGAATATTCGAATTCTGGAGTATCACGAGTGCCATTTTTGCGTCGTGTGCCGTAGAAATGTTAATTGCGTTGATGTTAGTCAAAAATGTGTAGCCCAATTTTACGCAATGATTCCAACAAGCATAATTATTTTATTAGTATTTAAATTAACCATAAATTAATTCTTTCACAAAGAAATCATGATGCAGAATAGAATAAAATCATAAATGGATCATAACAAATAGGTACCTTAGGTTTAAACAATTCCCTCGTTTCGATGGCGAGAAAAAAATATGTAAAGAGGATGACTAATGGACTAGCCAACGTAGCCCACATGTGGTCATCTGTTACTTCGTATGTAAAACTTGAAGCGTCTGTCTCGTTAATTATAACCAACTTCGTCAGACCAAAATACCTAGAAAAATGAATCAAACATACAATTAACAACTTAGAAATTAATGTAATCGAATCCGGTTATTGTATGTAATTTTAACATTTGTTTTGATAAATTTTGATTTGAACGTTGAGGGATACGAAAGAGATGAATGGAAGAAGAACACAGTTATGTTTTGATAAATCTAAAACAAAACTAATTATAAAATTACAAGAACAAACCGAGCTAGATCCATATCAGGAGGATATATATCTATAAGCCAAGAGCACTGATAGACGAGCAGCACCGCTATGTGGACCGCCATGATGGCCATGAGGCATCGGCCAACGACGGCAAAACCGCGCTCTAGAGGCCGACCTAAGGCCCAAGCCGTCGCTGCACCCATGAACACCAAGAAATAAATGCCGGAGATAACGCTAGGACGCATGATCCCGGAGAACATTATTAGGAACAGCGCAATGTACTTCCCTGAAAACAATAAAGAATCGTTAACAGCCAGGTAAAAATTTACCTCACTGTATAAGTACTCGACTTATTATGTATGTTTGAGATTCGTGTGACTATTTTTTTGTACCCAAACTAATTGTGAGAAGTCGAATTAAGTAACTAAATAATGGCGTTTTAGCTATTTTAATGGCTAAGTGCGGGGACGTTAACAAATTAATTCCATGACTTGCTTTGAATTGTTTTATGAGACTCAAGGTAAATGTCGATGTATCTGCATGTTTTTCGACGGTTTTATAGATGAGTGATGACGCATTGTATTTATATTTAGTTAACATAAACATTTATCAAGCTCCACCACTGGAAGTAAATTATATCATTTTCATTTTAGGATGAGTCTTAAGTATTACTACTGCTTTAAGATTTTAGGCGAATGTTTTAAGGTAAATAAACAGTTATTTATGAATAACCAATAATAAATGATTTAATTTTATACCTGCACTTGTGAGCATTGGATATCGTTGATGTTTGGACTCTTTCCTCTGAACCTCATCGGTAGGGGATCCAATAAGGAGTTTTTTAACTACCGTAAAAACCACCAACGAGACGCCTGTCATTATTAGCTGAAAATGATTTCGTTTTTACAATAGATTGTAGACAAATAATTATTTTTAATAGAAATTAATTCAAACGCAATGACAAAAGAGCACTAACCTCGGGTGCTAGATAATGCACGGCCATAAGGGGATCTATCCCCGCATAGGACACAAGGCCAAGGTTGTGCCCGATTCGTTGTATGATAGGATAATCTTCGAGCAATGAGCCGTAGGGGGCAAACGCTGCTAACACACTGTGCCATGCTGCGTGTGTTAATAGAAGGATGAATGATACTATTAAGACTAAGAGTAGATATTTGCCGCGCCATCCTGAAAGATTTACAAATTTCTAAATAAACCATTGTTATGTCCACAACATGCTATATCAGGAATATTAATTTCTGGAAATCGTATAAAAAGCAAATGTAATATTGTCAAGCGTAACGGTCGTGTATGTATGTAATATCAAACGTATTGACATGCTTGACTGGAAATATTACTATTCCGTTACTATTACATACATGAAAGTTTGTAGTTACTTACTATCATATTAATGTCTTTTTTCGGATTCATCTACGAGTATGTACACTCGAAAACCATGTATTATCAGGAAAACAGTTGTCGATAAGATACAATGTTGTCACTAAGATATGACTGCGATATTCACAAAATACAAACACATACAATCCTGATGCATTTAATATATCGTAATTAAAATCAAAACCAATGCAACACTTACCTCTAAAAGTTTTAGAGTCAGGCACTTGTGGAAGTGGAGCTATTAAGTACAGCAACAGATATATTAGTGAAAGGCCGAATGGTCGCAGCGCTATACCTGGAAAGAAGCAGAGTTCTATACAAATACTGATTGGAACAATATTGCCATGTCTATTTTAGAACTTTTACAGCCGTTCTGTATTTTAATACTGTTCTTTCAAAATCAATCAGATGTCATATTGAAATGTTTGAAATGTTTATGGAGAATGGATCTCGTCAATGTAATAGATGATACGACGATACGCAGAATGAGGAAGAGTTCTTCGAATTTTGTAATGTATGATGTTTACATAGGTAGGTATAATAATATGATATCACAAATAAAATTATACATGGCTGCAAAGATCCGTTTATTCATATTATGTGTAGTGTATTAGAAGATATTCATAATAGCGATCATAACTTTTATTGTAACCGTCGACAACCTGACCGAAATGTCGCGCTAACATTTTGGTTGCGGGAATTCGTTCCACATCGTTTATACTTCGCCCTATTTCACTGTGTGTCTCAGAACTGCTTGCTTTACATTTTTATTTGTTTGTGATTAAATTAACTGACCCACTTTCCATATCCGATTCACTTTTATGGTACAGTTAGGTACGATACTGATTATATTCCCTCTTAAATATGAGTTATTGTTCTAAGAATAGTCTCCTTCATTATACATGATAATCGTTATAATTTGGTCTAAACGGCTTTGTCAATATTGACTCGCAAGATTAGACACATTGGCATACTTCATGCGTTAACTTACACCAAAACTATTCAAGAATGTGTGTCAAGTACTTGATAAAGTAATGTTACATAAAATACCAGTATAACATTACTAATGTACTCGAAATAGGATACTCGGGTATCTGAAGTATGGCGGTAAAACTTGCACCAATTACTTAATGACCAAAGTCTGCAGATACTGCAGGGTGGAGACGCCTCCCCATCTTCACGTTATTCACCTGAGCAAAAATCAGCTCCTCCCAGATAAAACTGAACAGTTCGGAATAAGATTTCATCTCCAACATTGAATTTTGGTAAAACTAGTATGTAAATAGTATTCTTTAAAAAAGAATAGTATTCGAAACATAAATCTCCTCAATGGTGTTAAATGATTACTTACAACAGTTCCAACTGATTCATGGCAATCACTGACTCATTGTAGTGCGTGTTACGAGACTTTTGTTTAGAATGAGCAACCTGATTTATTTTGTGTAATATTTATGTAGTGAAGGGATCGTTATTTTAAGTTTTTAACCAATTTTAAAAAAGGAGTAACTTACATTATAAATTTTAGAAAATCCCCTCGATATAAAGTGACGAAAAAAAAATAGATCGAATAGTTGTGATTAATATGGACGACCATGGCGTATGTTTAATTGATTAAGGATTTTAATGAGGATGGACAGAACGAAAAACGCTTCCTTAAGGTTTCGTCGGGTCTGTAATTGCAATTAATTGAATAGTTACAGTATTTTAAATGGATTTTTACTTCACAAATGTTATTAGAACTTTGTAAGAGTATTGATTTATAAAATGTAGGGAAAAATGTAGCGAAGACAAAAGTCTGCACCTTTCTTGAAGACGAAACGATGGAGATATTATGAAGGCGTCATTGAATTAATATTTAGGTGTGACAATAACAGTAAAACAGTTATGAATGTACGCATTGTTGACCTTAGGTTGAGTCACACCCACTTTAGACAAACATAAAATACAAATTAGTGTCTAGAGACATGTAAATTATACATTAATACCGCGAAATTTGCATCACATTCACTAAATTATTGTTACTACTACTATGCTTAGTGCCTAATTAGGCTTTCGAATTCGACGTTGCGCCAGATTTTAATACAAAACAAATTGACACCTATTAAAGGTCTAATGATTTTCATCAAGAAATCAAAGAATATTGATTTTATCCTTGTTTTTTAATGCAAAAATTAGGTTTTCATAAAGCAAACGCAGTTATTCGCTTCCGACCGAAGTAATAGAACGGTGGGCGGCAAAACACATTAAAAATACATTCGGATTCTGAAATACTGGAATTCACCGCGTACTGACTGCATGGTGTTGAGAAGTTTGCAAACACAACATAATACGCGTTTGAAATCGTAGGTAGGTACTATGAATACCAGTCAAAAGTAGGTCGCTTACAAAATATCTACTCGTTGGTATTTTTTTTATCGAAAATTAGAAGCAAACGAGCATAGAGTAACCCACAGACAGGCCGGTACAAAAGTATGATGAAATGATTTGGTTGGACGTTGACCATCTTTAACATATTGTTTGTAAGAATGACAGAAGAGGTATAAAGAAAGACGTCAACAAATGGCACGAAGCTTCAGCAAACAGACCGTCCGACAACAACTTGTGATAATAGAATACCACTTGGTAGTAAATTCCGCCCTTCGTAGCCTCTAGTTTTACAATAAATAGCTAAATAAATAATAATGATGTGGAGACGGAGTAATACCAAATAGAGCAAGCCTGGGAAAACCTATATACCTACCTCATATCAACCAACGGTCTGCTATAGGTAATTGATAGGTCCTTGATTTAATAAGAGGTACCATGAAAAATCAATTAATTTATCATAAAATACTTATTTTCATTAAAAATTTCAATAATAATGAAATATATTAGGTAAACATTGTCTATTGTTTCTTCACTCAACAATTACAGATTTCAGGCGCCATAAATGTTTCTAGCGTAGATTATGACGAGATTGAAACATTTACAGTCTCTTATTATAGCATTTGATGACGTGTTGTTACGTTGCTCCTACATCGTCACTAACTCGTTTTTATCATCTTTATTGGCATCATCTCAAACGATGACTGTTCAGGAAATAGCCGGCGATGTGATAACAAAGTGTGTCCCTAACGAGCAGATGAATTGTTTTAAAAATAATAATGATAATGTGTTATAGTCTAAATTAGGTATGCAGTAAAAGGTGTAAAAAGCTGTGATGGCGTCAAATGTACAATTTCTTAAATACATAACCTATTACAAGTTTAAAAATTGTTACCCATTACAAGTGGACTTCTTCAATTAATTTACGATATTATAAAAATTAATGAAGTCTAATTAGACAACCGATTATTGTAAACTCTTTATCGTTGTCTCTCCGAACGTTAAGATGATCTAATAGTTTAGTAATACTAAAATTCGCGCCGTGCCAACGATTTGTGGTAAGCTTGGCGCCACCATCGATTTGGCTCGTTATGGACTTGTACCTTTAAATTAAAGATTCTACTATACCAAAATAGGTACTAAGATTTCCGTTCTTCAACGTGGCAGATTTACCTTTAAGTCCGAGGCCAAGCACTTCATCGATCCATAAAATTCATCGTAAAATCCAATTCTGGAATTATAGCGTAATCAACTAATCAATAAATATTAGATCTCGCGATTGACGATCAAATCAATATTTAAATTTTACACCTTTGGCAAACACTTTTACTTGTAGATTTCTGTTAAATAACTAAGTTTGCTATAAAATGTTAACAATAAACCCAACCCAACCAAATAACACCAACTGTATCATTAATTTTATAAAATATTCCTTACATTATTATTATTACTAGGGACGTAATTAAAAGTCAAGCCGAACGTTTCGACGGTTAATGGAGGAGCCTTACCCTCAAGAGATAAACAATAGAAATAAAGCTAGCCATATGCCTGTGCACACATGTGCCCAACATTGCACTTAAACGAGATGTAAGATATTAAACTATTATTTTTATTCAAAATAATATTTTTTTTAATATATTATTTTGAATAAAATGGCGTGGGCGCTTAGGGCTACCTTTGTAACATGATATCTCTAATGAATGTAGTTACCTATTGTTACCTATACTTGAAATTAGATTATAAAATTTCATATTTATAACAAGACAACTTGAAAACTCTTATCAAGAACAAATAGCTAGGTACTTTTTTATTATTTTTTTACTAGGTGTTTTTGGTGTAAAGATCCTTGTACATATTTTACTTTCATTTAATTTTAATCTCCATAAGGTTAACTGCTATTTCATTGTTACGACATAAAACATACCACTTGAAAATTATAATTCTAGATTCTGTTACTAGGTATTTCTGCAGAAGATCTGAGTATAAATAATTCCGACGCCTGCTGCACGATACATAAACAGGCTTGGTTTATTTTATTAGACTGGCAAGTATATATTTCTCAGGCAATATAAGTTTTGACTATTTATTTTATCAGTATACTCTGTAAACTCATCTCTCTGCACTAAAATGTTGGCTGAACGCTCTTACACTGATTGACTGTAATTATACTAGCTGTGCCACGCGATTGCACCTGCGTTAAGAATAGTAACTTAATGCTTGATAGCCTATAACCTTCCTCACGAGTGTAGCTATCATATACAAAAATAATTTTTCAAATCGGTCCAGTAGTTCCTGAGATTTGCGCGTTCAAATAAACAAACAAACTCTTCAACTTTATATTGTTAGTATAGATTATTTGTAAGTACTGCAGTAAATACTGCAAGTTCACCAACAATTTCCGTGAGCAGAGAACAGAAACCTAATTAAATTTTTAAATCCCGTCAAAGTTCAAACTGGTTCAGTTGTGGTCGGTAGTGATGAGATCATGTTTAATGTGTTGCTGCCGGTTCAAATGTGTTGTGACCTTGTGAATCAGACAGTCGATAAGGCAACGAGAACGGAGGTGCCGAATGCGTTGCCCAATGCGTTTACCGATACACAGACACCGTTTAATATTTAACCTACATAGCTTTGCATGCCTATTAGCGTCTGAAAATTACTCCATGGTAATGAGTACCAGAGCCTTAACTAACCTTATCGTATTTGCTTAATAAATACCAAACTCAGATGTTATTTGTTACCATTTTAATAAATTGGTAGGAATTCTTAAATCTTAATTTTAATTCAAAACATAAAATAGTATTATTTTATCAGCCTTCCGTACATTGTAGCTCAAAAGTGTTTTATTGGATTTTCCATTCATGGTTAAAAGTGTTAAACATAATGAGTTAATAACTTGTAATGATGTCACGGAGCCATAGGTGAAACTAAATTTGGTGAGTATTTATAGAAGGACAACTACAAAGCTAAATGAAAGAAATGTAAGCGAATTCACTTATGAGTTTGTAACAATTGTGTTTCGTATAATAATTTCATTAGATTAATGAACATAGATAAATATTCAAATGCATTGAATCAAGGTGGAACATTAATTGTGCCGAGTAGTGGCTTCATTTACTTATCATTAGTAAAAGTGACAAACGGCAACGCCCATATTACTTTACTAACTACATGTAACAATTCCTGAAAATAAAATTGTTTTTTACTTTACTATATTAAAACAACACAAATTGTCACTGTGTTAAAGAAAATATTCATATAGAACGACGATGAGTTTTACTTATTGTATTGCATAAACAGAGAATACAAAATGAATAATTAAGGTTTGAAACAAATTATTTTTGAAATAATAGTCGTTTTAAGTAGTTATCAAACCATTTCGTAGTTCTGATTGTGCTGAGTTGTGCCATACAACTTTATTCTATAGTTATGCGGTTGTAAGAAATGGACCTTTACATTATGCAGCATCATAGCATATCATAGTAGTAATGGTACAAATAATACAAATCAACTTCGTGATTCAATGTCGCGTCGCGTCATGTTGCTAACTCACATTTCAAATTAAGCGTAGGTAGAACTGGGAGTGTTCCGTCACATCCCTATTTGACATAAAATAGATACCATACTTAGGTACACATGTAGATCTAAGTTATAGCTACTAGCAAATACGAGACGAGTTCGCGTGATGTGATATCGTCACTTTCATTAGGTTAAAAGCTAGGATTAGGGAAATTAATTCTGACCTTAACTACCTCAACGATTAATTATTTTCCACAATGCCATTACATCCATAATCTACGATGCTTTTTTCGTGATTGCTAAACGATGATGCACACGTACAATTTAATATTTAAAAGCATTAATTAGTTTTACGCGTACAGTGCATTTAGAAACATTTATACTTCGCAGAAAATTTAATAAAATACTGAAATGTTCGCTGTAGACATGCATATTCAAATAATTTGTATGTTAATTGCTCAGTAGTATATTAAAATTGATAAATAAATGATTCATATCAATAAAAAAAAAACATTTTACAATGAGTCTATTTTTTTTTTGCATTAATTTAATCACTTAAAATCTATTGATATTTAGACACACCAGACTACAACCAAACTTGTCCGTAGTTTTTTTGATCAGGAGAATAATAATTGACTAATTCCTAAGTAACTCTTATTAGATTACATAATAATTTTAGCCAAAATCATGAAACACGACTTAATAAAAAGAACCTTATAGATAGGCACTTTACGATAACATAATCAAATCATGTTATAGGAGAACATTAAACGAAACCTGTTTACAAGAATATGAATTAACAACTTATAGGTAACTACATAAAAAAGGAATAATATCACATTCTTAAAATTCAAATTTTAATTACGTACTAGATTTGACCATTTAAAGTCAACATAAATTAAACCATTTAGTAACCGTTTAAAAAGAAATAATTTAAAAACATAACCGTCATAACTGACTGACATTTAAGTTTGTTTCATGATAACAACGTAGATAAAAGGTTAACAGAGTTGACTCCTCAAAAGCCGTGTCTCGACTGCCGAAAGGCTAATGAAATTCATTGCCCGCCTACTCATAAATTTGAATTGAGTAATAAAGTAATAAACTTTGAATGCATACGTTTGAAATAATAATTGAAGAAGCACTTAGTTTCTTTTACTATTCATTACTTAGGTACCTTCTATGAGAAAAAGTAAATTTTATCAAATTAAATCTGCTAAAGGTACTAAATTATTACTTAGGCTGAAACGTATAAAAATAAACGTTTCGCAGTACCTATGTAATGATAATGCACGCAGCATGAATGTGCAATTGTTATTTCATAATAATATACTTTTAATATAATTGCATTACGGGACATTTAAATTCTAGTCATATGTACAATATCTTATTAAGTATAATGATGGCTGATATATGACGTATGTATATTATTATGTATACCTACCAATTATTATACGTTTTATATATAAAAACAAAAAATTTAATTATTTAGTAAACCTAAAGAAACATACTATTTCTAAGAATTCCTATAGAGTTAAATCTCGG
>DWQK01002584.1:0-12882 GCA_018231225.1 Noctuana stator | reverse complement strand
TACCATAACCTTAGACCGACACAAGCTAACTTGTAACGTAATCGCGATCGAGGTATTCCTTCTTATTCCATACAAAACCGATCCGACGTCAATATTTCCGCGGCCGACGATATTATTATCATCTCACCTTTCATGGCATTTGTTAGTTGAATGTTAGGCAGTGAAATGAACATTTACTTCATTGCAAGTAATATAACAACGATACCGAAATCACGATCTGGCGACCGGATTATTGCTTACTAACAAATGCGACGGAACGTTAGGCCCTATCTACAAAAGTTAATACAAAAGGTTAATACATACTACATTAGTGTAGAAAACATTGAGTATCAAAATATAATTAACACGTTTTGATTTGCATCTTTCACTAACCAATAACAGCCGTATACTAGAATCAGCCAATGCGTTGGAGAAATTTTGAGCTTCACTGAAAACGCCGGGTACTATTCGGATGCTGAATGTCATATTGACAATAACCTACGTGACAGTCTGTCTGAACCAACTATCAAATGAAGAGTTACGAACGAAAAACAGTCTGACTTATCATCATAATTTCTAGTTGGAAATATAAAGATAGGTAGTAAGAAATACGTACATTTGGACAATGTTTCATAGAAAAGTATAAAAGTACAAAATTTGTAAATATGTATACCACAATGGTTTCCAAATTAAATTTGACATTAGTTACAGGTGCTGTTCAATTCAATACTTAGTTCTGATGTGATTTATGTAAAATAAATTGTGGTTTTTTCTATACTGTTACCTACAATATGACTGAGATCGCTATTAAGTATAGTATTTTAAAAAATATTAGTATTCATTTTGATATACATCTATTCATATTTCTCAGTATTGCCATGATCTACTTGGTAGGTATAGTTATCGGTTATCACAATTCCTTATGTATTCCTTATTATTTATTTGGGACAGTTGTCTATCTATCACATATAAGACATAGTAAAATATGTAAGTAGTATTTATTACAAAAACCTATTATTAAAGCAAAGTTTTATTGCTTTAGAATCAATTGAAAATTGTATCATGCTTTAAAGGGACGATTATGAGATCGTTTTTACTCGTGAGATTTATCAAACAAATTCCCAGAGGTTGTTCTATGTTTATTGCAAGTTTCATGAAAATGTGTGCTAAATTTATGGAATTCAATTCAAAATTGTTAGAAAATGAAAGTTGGCGATGACAAGACTGTGATATTATGAAAGTGTAAATAAGGATGTGTACGGACATAGAGAGCAGCTTGGTAGCGAGCTACCAACATGCTTGCCGAGCTTGCTCTCAACGAGTTGAGAACAAGCTCGGCGAGCATGTTTGAAGAGCTTGCGCCTCTAGGGAGGCAATTACCCTTTGTTCACGTTAACAACGAGTGTTGTATCTCGGCCTGTCTATACACACCATAAAAGTTCCGATCCGACAAACGAGAATATTAAAGAAAAGAGAATTTGACAATCCTATTCGAGCCACGCGCGGGCATGACTTGACATACTATGACCAGAATGTACACAATTACAACAAAACTCGCATGTTTTCGCGAGGTTACTAGCAATAAGTAGTACGATGAAACAAACATGAAAATGGCTTAACTTAAGGTTACGTGTGGCGACAAACATCCATCCCATTCACACCGATTAATATTAAAGAAAGTACTTAAATCCTAAATGAGAACTACCGTGAAAATAAGGTTCGATAAAACCATATCGAAAAGCGAGACTCAAAGACCTATTTTACCGATTATTATGCCGATATCGAAGACCTACCGAGTGCATCTTACTACGTAATATGTACTATTCTAGTCGCATTTAAAAATACGAACCGAAATAAATATAAGAAACCTAGTAGAAATAGAAGATATAGTTTTTATATAAGTAACAATTTTTTGCTCCTAAATTTACCAACGAAAACAAATTTATTTAAAATCAATCTAACGGTTAATTACTTCTGTTAGGAGAAACAATTGCGCGTTACATTAGGATTATAGCAACTATTTCATAAAGATTATCTAGATCACTGTTACTTTTATATGTATTTGATTTATCTCATAAAATTTACAAAAGTAACAAATCGTTTCTTTGTACTTTTAAGCAATTCACTAAATTACACCACATTAAATTCAACATGAAAAAATTTGAATGACGGTGTCTAAATAAATTGTTATTAATTACAAAAATTTAACAAATATGTGCAAATAAACTAAGAAGTTTGCAACGTTTGTGTAATTACATTTATATAAACCGAACAAATAACTAAGTGATTAAAATATGAATAATCAAACACATGCTAGGATAATATAAGAATTGCGAAGGAGTGCAGGGTAAGACTATTGATAAATATCCCTCCTGATAACATTTTTATACAACCGTTTCAAGTGTTCCGTATCTATCTTCTACTTTCATTCCCAATGCTTCTCGGAGCCTTCTGGATGACTTAGGGTCACAATAAAACACCATTCAATTCGTAGAGTGCTGATCGAAACAGCATGTTACTTGTACGAGAGCTACGTGTTATTTGTAACAGTTATCTCATGCTGAATCCATATACTTAGTGCATGAATAGCACTCTACAAGTTGGAAATGTTTTATGGCCTTTAGAGCTTAAAATGAAACAGCTGTCTCTTGACAAATCGTCCATCATATAAAATTAATATCATACTACAAAACTCAACGAACGTAATAATTTATTAAACTCTTTAGTAAAATGTCAAACGATAACAATTTGTCAAGAGACATGCGCTCTAAGGTTATAATAAAAAGATAATTGTACTCTGAGAAATAAAGTACATGTAACTTATCAATTATTCACGATAATTATGTTATAATTGTACGTTACATTAAAGTAGAGGAATTTTCATTTAGGAGCCGTCACGCGTCGCTATAATTTACTATTTGTAGAATATAGAGGTAATGGAAAGATTTGTAATAATGAAACGTTCTAAAATATTAAATACGTAATTTCTGAGTCATATATTCGTCTAGGGGATATTAGATTTTTAATATAGCGTTATATTACTTCGAATTTGTACCGGAAAGCGGGCGAACGGGCCTGTACGTAGGGCCGTTCTCACCGCGCATAATACATCTATCGTTAGATGGCTCTGTATTGACTATTAAACAATATGACTCTATATTTTGTCTCTTTCCTAATTACACCAACTGTAATGACATTTCACTTATCATTTGTACATGGTCACCATCAGATGATCTGGTTAATTTTTTTTAATATTTTCCTAAATATACCAACAACAGCTCGCCCTAATTACTTTTCAAATACTTTATTGTACACATTTTTTATTTAAATGTATACTAAACTTTTAAATATAATTCTATAATATTCGAACGAGCAAACTTCGATAAAATTAAAATTGATTAACATATGAAATGTCATTACAGTCTGGGAGCTCGTTAAAATAATAGGGATTCTTTGATATTGTTGGAATTATGTACTATCGATTTATGGCTAATCTAGGTATATGCAATAATATATCTCATTAAACACTTTGTCAAGCATCTGCGTGGATAAACTGCATATTTACAATATTATCATGCGTTCTATGATACATTTAGATTTCGATATAATATTCTCAACCTTACAATACGGTAAAATAAAAGCAGAGAATACTACATAGGAAGTATTTATACATACATGCACACTAGACGAACTGGTCACTACATTGCTTTGAATAAGTCAAGTATATGCAATCTTTGATATTTAAAATTCTTTTAATTTAAAATGCCGAAAAACGGTCGATAAATATACTTTTGTTAGATCATTTTTTTTCATTTTGCACTCGTAATTTCGTACCAATATGTGAATACAGATAAAATATGACAATAAATCTATGTGTTCATATAATTTTAAGTTGACTACAAAAGCTCATGTTCACTTGGTATTATAAGCCGTCCCGTTACTGAAACCACATACCTACTAAAAAAAGATAAAAATTTCTTTATATCGGACTTCCAGGACAAATTTTGTACACGAAAACAAATAAGTATTTCTAAGGAAAGTGTCGCTAAAGAGTACTTAATCAGTTAGAGATGAATCGACGAGAAAATGCGCCGAAATGCCTTTATAATACTGAATAATAATCTGCTTAACATGACTTTGATACTTGAATTGGGATTTTTTGTACTCAAAAACTCCCAAAGTTCTGTTAAAAATTGACAATGTACATAGCGAAACCAGTTCGTCGTCCACTCAAACCGTGCTCAATGGTGATGACGATTAATGAGGCGTGATGCGGATGATGGCGAAGTGACGTACGATGATGACGTAACGATGATGATACGTGATGATCACAATGGGTCTACTTACTATGCAACAGACTCAGTCCAATTTCATGAACAAAGACCTAGTATCGAACTCTTCATTACAAGAATCGACACCGGTCGTAGCAAATTTAGTAAAAAATGGCAGTTATGATTTTAGAAGGATAATTTAATGCAAAAATTTTTACCTATAAAAATCGTCAAGTCTTCGTAGAATTATTGCCTACAGATGAACGTTAGTCCACCGATATAACTTTACCCTATTTTTTTTAGTTCCAATTACGATCCGTTACGTAAGCGTCTGTCTGCCTATCCGCACCACTGTATCACTATTCACTAAACACGCACTACAAATAGTTACTAGAATTTTTATCACTTGTAATCACTTTGCGAGTAATAAGTATCAATGTATCAAAAACCCTTACCTATAGCTTTAACATTAAACAGTTACTGAGTAAATGTGCAAATCACTTACACGCTTAGTAAATGTCGAAGCGTTACTCTTACAAATAAATAGACATTCATCGTAATTATAAGAAAACCCTTAACCTAAACTATAGCAATAGCCAGATAATTGATGATTAACAGAAAACAACAGAAAGCGCTGACGTTCAATGAACAAATAAAAACAAAAATAATAATAAAATCAGTAACAATGATTAGCGGACACTAAAACAATACCCGACTTTTGAACCCAAACGAAAAGAAAGTTTTTATTAACTGATATGGCACAATTTTGAAAAATACTTACATCATTATTAATTCAATAACAATTTCAACACTCCGCTAATCACTGACGTATCTAAGTATATAATTTTATTACCCGAGAATATAATAAAGAAAGAAAAACAATATATGCTTTATCTTATTAATTATTAATCGTAATATAAATATATGACAAGCTAATCAAATTATTGGTGACACAGCAATCACTTACAATTAAAACCTCTACCGTAATTAATAATATAATTAAGTGAAAAGTAAAATAAGTAAATGAAAGTGATAATAAAAATAATCTAGGATGGCATCTCTAATAATAAAAAATCCTTCGCAAAATCAAAGTGCCATTTTGGTGGGAGGAAATAAAGGATCGCAATAAACCTACGAAAATATTGTATAACACTTAAGGTAAGTTTAAAATTTTGCTAAAATAAAACATAATTAATAAACTAAATTGAACTAAACAACACACCACTCAAACGAACCTATCAAATAGGGCATCGTATCAGTATCACTGAAATTGAAGGTAATCAATAATTTAAAAACTTTCTTTCCCCTTCACAAGGAGTATTCACCCCGATCTAAGGTTCAATTGAAAAACAAAAAAATGCAGTTTCTGGCGTCACTATACCGCTAATTATTATTTTCAATAAAAATCAACATCTACTTATTTTAATCAACAAAGTGCAGAATAAAATTAAAATAAAATCAATAGTATGATCTAAACCGACACATAAAATTATTTTCAATAATACCAACTTAATTTAACAAAAATTATTCCTAACTCGTCAGAACGCGCACTCATAAGTTCAAAATAAACCGCCACAAAGGAGTCCCGCAATGTTAATTTACGCGATTTGATTCAAGTAGTCGATGAATTCGTTGGAGAACAGCTGCAGGTGTGTTGGTTCGGAGAAGGGCGCACGGCGTGGCAGCGCACAGCCAGGCAATATCGTGCGTTCCACCATCGGTGTCGGTGTCGGCGTCGGCGGCGGCTTGGGGCGTAAGGCCGCCAAGTAGCGTTCGGCCAGGCTCTCGCCCAGGCTCATGGCCAACGTCTCCGGACTCAGGCCGAGCAGCGACAGGGATTCGGTGATGCTAGCGAGGGTAGGGTTGAGGTACTTAGCGGGCTCGTCTATCGGATCGGCCGCACGCGACGCCATGCTCGTGTTGACGACGGGCCGCAGTGCGGGCGGAGACGCGCGCCGAGGCGGAGTCGGCGCGAGGCCCCAGGGGTCCGGGGGGGTGCCGGGGGAGGTCCCCGGCACCGCCGTTTGTTATGGCCACTGCTGGAACAGCGGGAAAATCCGCTTGGTGAAGCAATAGGACAGCGGCTTGACGAAGTGCGTGTCCAGTACGCGGCAGTGTGGGCACGTCACCGGGTGCGAGTAGTCGGAGTAGTTCAGCCGCTGTTGAGGATGCAGCATGGGCTTGTAGCAGTTGTTACACTGTAGAAGGAGTAAAAGACAAAATTAATGCACGTGTCATTATCATAGCATAATAAATTAATTAACGTACTTTACGTAGAAGTAAAAATAAAACGAATAAAGTAAGAAAAGCTCAGGAGTACCTTCAGTCTCTCAGCGCAACATGGTGTGGCCATGAAGATGTCATATGAGTACATGGTACCCAAAACCAACGACGAGCCATCCCACTTCTGACCGCAGAAACGGCAACGGATGATGCGATCTGGGTCGCACCGCTCCAGGCACCCCATGCACACGCACGTGAGGTATTGCGTGCGGCCTTCCACTTTCACCTGCACAAGATATGTGTACTGTAGACAATAAATTCACGAAACAAGTCGTCGTAGGGAAAGTCAATAAAGTACTCTGATATCGAGTCAAGATTTTTAATCTTATAATGTATTTCTTAAAAAAACTTTTCACTTTTAGTAACACGATACCTATAGACGTTTTTGGGATTTTAAGAGATAATCCATAAAAGGTGTTAGGGGAGTCTGGGAGGACAGATGCTAATTCTAACATCAAACAAACATGCGAGTATCCGTAAGCGCTCGCATTCGTCTCCTAATTCGCTGAACAAATACCGTCAATCGAGAAGTTCGTCGCGTGTTGCCAACGAGACGCTTACGTTATTTTGTAGACTTGAATAAACTTTGGGAGATCTTATTTAAGTTTGGAAGAAAGTTTGCTTTGCTACAATTGAGCGCTTTGTAAACAAAGTTGTAATGAGGTAAATGTTATTTGTAACTCGCTCCATAAGGTTGGCTTTAATATTTCTAAGGATTTGCTCAGTCAAAGGTCAGAGAAGTGAGCGACGGCCAACTAGTTGTGGATTCAGTTGGCATAATAAATCTCTTCTAATTTATCGAGACATTGATTGAGTGCGGTAAATGGTTAACTAATTTGTGATAGCATATGAAAGAAAAGCGTTTGAATCGTGGACACCCCGCGTTGATGCTATGATGTTTCAGCGTTCGAAAGGCCTTGGTACGAATCCCAAAGGAGCAGAAAGTTAAATGATGAATTTAGATTTCAATTCTCGGTCTGGGTGTTTGTGTTATTGTCTTTGAGTGTGTCTATAGCACACACAGGAAATCCTAGTGTGGGGCTGTGTGTGGCGTTATTTATTTATTTATAAATCTAATTGATGACGTTAAGAAATGTAAAGGTTTTGGCGAAGTATTGAAATAAAAGCATACCTCGACTGCGCTGCTGGTATGCTGTCGCGGGCTTAGGAAGAATGTGCCGTCTACAAGCGGGTATCTATCGAAGACATGCAGGGTTTCCTTGCAGAGAGCGCACGAAACGCGCGGCTTGTGCTGCCCGGCCAGCGTAGAGAGAATAAACAGCCTGGTGTCGTCGTTGCCATGGTTACCCTCATCCTCAATCTAAAACAACAAAGAAAATTTCATTAGTCATTACGATTCAAGTCAACCTTATTACAAGAAATATTTTTGTTTTAGGAGCAAATAGATGCCCACTTAATTCTATAAGGTCGGTGTTTGCACTCTAAAATATGCTAATATATTCCTTAGTGTAATTACTATTAAAATTGGTAAATACTTCTAAAGTCTGCATATGAGTACGCTTGAGGAAACAGATTTTATTTTTAAAACATTCATCTAAAGTGTAACGTAGTTTAAAAACCACCCCAGATTGCTCAAAGGATTATCGTACGACTTCAAAGTGCGGGGGAAAACCAAACGCAACATAAGGTCGAACTCTTTGCCCGCCGATGTTGGAAAACCACGTTCGCAGTTTCAATATTTCATATCCCTACATTTACATATTACGATTAATGCATCCACCCACGACACTTACCACAACTCTCCCTTCGTAATAACGCAAGTAAATGACTGCATAAAGTTGAATAATGAAAGGCTGAAAGGCAATTACGCTGAATTCGGAGTCGAAGTCAAACAAAGGCTCACGAGCGCCGCAGAGATCGATTGTGAGCACAATTCGTTCACGTACGAGCAATTTGAGAGAGCGAATAATAATGAAAGTTTAACGAGTTACTGCTGCATTGAATAACTCAATTAAACATATTATGAACAACCCGAACGTGACGTTTCTTCAAAAGTTAGGAGTTTTCATTTCCGCTGCCACTCTGCAGCACAAAGCGAGTCGAGTGTCTATTAAAACATTGTCTATGTAGAGCGCGCGATACTTCTCTACTGTTTATTTAAAGATAACTAAAATTCATTGTTGGGCCGTCCACGAGTACGACTCGGTCCGGTACGGTCATGAAATGCAGAACGTATAGCCCGCAGGCAACTTGCGCATTCCTCTGTACTTGATGTTTGCATTTCTATTATTCTATTATTAGAATGACGTTGTGACACCAGGAACACATAAAACGTACTTGGTGAGAGCGTTGACCTACGCAAACAAACTCAGTATGATTTGCAGTATAGAACAGTGCAGTTTGCCAAGAGACGAAGCGGGGGCGGGCTATCCGGCATAGCAAACACAACCGTGACATCTTGCTTCCTAACATCGCCGTGAAAGGCGTCTATTTCATTCAACTAGCTCCAATAATTCTTACTAAAAACCATGTTTTCCAGACAAATATTATAATTCCAAAATAATAATATCTCATGTCCACGATTGTAAATGATGAATGTCTGATCGTAGTTGCCACGTGCTCAAGACAGAGGTGATTGATTGCGGCAGTGAACATTGAGCGAAAATCTAAATAAATTGATAATAAGCCCACTGCAAGAATTTCCTAGCTAGCCCACATGTGATATGTTGGGGCGGCGGAGCGTGTAATGAAATGTCTATGAATTACCCAAGCAATTAAAAAGACGTCAGAGTTGTCGCCTGGGGTATAATGAGTGGCAATTAGATTGTTAAGTGTCATGTTGATGAAAGTTTAGTAAGGTTGGAGGTTGCGGGCGTCGAACCCGGTGGAGCGAAAACTTGCACAATTTACTTGTAGATACTTGTTGGTACGGCAAGATTGATGAGCACTCTAAGCAGACTATTTATTTGCTCAGTCCGATCACGCTTTGTCTCGCAATCGTCGCCTTTTACAGTATTCTACAACTCCGTGTGGCAGTAAACCAAGACATAAAAACTTTCTGGAGATTTTATGAACTAGTGCAGTTACAATGTTGACTGTAAGTGTAGGCGAAAAGGAAGAAATGGAATGGAAAATGTTCTCAGTGGTCGTATAATCAGCTGACAACTGGAACACAGGAAGCACGACTATGGCAATTTAATGATTACATTTATCAATGGAATTTCTTCCACATTAAAGTTGCTTTGGTATTTTGTAACAGAATAATTCTAACAATAATTTCAAACGGTTATGTATTGTGATTACGAATAATAATTACAAACCCTAAACGAAATAAAGCGGCTTTCGATGATAGCAGAGGGATCAGTGTTCAAAATTAATCGCGAGTCTGTACGTTTGTTTCGTTGTTCAAACAACAAAAGCGTGAAGAGCCTCATCTAGAGACAAGAGCGGTAGAGGGCGCTTCAAACGTCGTTAGTACAGCGTTCCGCAAAACGAAAGTACACACATTAAAACTTTTCGATTTTGAGGTGCCGCATTAATTATACACAAACATTCGGAAAATAATTACAGGAACGTACAAGAAAATGTTGAAAATTAAACATGACTATTTCAATTTAATACTGAACACGCTGGGAATTTTGTCACAAACTGAAATTTTAATATGAAACATAGGTATGCAGGGAAAATCTTTTAAAAATACATAAGCTAAATTTATTTAAACAACACGATTAAAAAAGAAAAAAACATTACGATGATTATATTTCATTAACTAAGATTTAATTCCTATTAAAAATATAATTGTTACACAATTTTATCTCAAAAGAGCTTTGAATTACTTCAATTAAAATATTGCCATTTTCTCAACAAAAAAATAATATTTTATAACAAGAGGCGCAAGGTTGAATCGCGATAATAAATCTGGATTGTACACAATAATGGTGGCTTATTTTTAATTAGCCAAAT
Organism: Noctuana stator; assembly: GCA_018231225.1. Classification (NCBI taxonomy): domain Eukaryota; kingdom Metazoa; phylum Arthropoda; class Insecta; order Lepidoptera; family Hesperiidae; genus Noctuana; species Noctuana stator. The sequence continues at coordinate 2,425 of DWQK01002584.1, read as the reverse complement.
GAAACTTTTTCTAGTATATTACACCGTCGCCGGCGGTACTCGGAACAATGAGTACTTACAAATAAAAATTAAATACAAAGACAGGGGTGCGATTTCCGTCCAAATAAATTATAATCTTAGTAAATAAAGATGAGGTTGGTAAAATCGTTGTGTTTATAGAAATATTTAAAGCAATAAGAGAAGGATCACCAAAGATGAATAAGGAGTATTTATGGAACACATAGGATAATCCTATGTGTTCCTTAAAATTCCTTAAAATACATACGTAAGATGATATCAATAAACAAAATTGTCTCATCCTATTCCGCGGAGAATGTACTCGTATCTACGACTTCTTAAAGGCTAACTTCGTAGATAAAATAGGCACATAGGCTAATAGCTACGAGTATATGATTAAGAATCCCAATTAGCAAGGATTTAAAAAATATTTTATTAAAACTGTTTTAATTGAGAGCGTAGCAGCCCTAAGAACGAGACGCCGAGACGGAGAGAGCTGGACCAAGTAAAAATGAGAAATCTAGCCGCAAACCCAATTAGCCGCGGCAAGATATCCAATACGATGGACCTGGTATTTGTGAAGTATGCTCTGAATTAAACAGCTCGCTTTCATGGGTAAATACGATATACGAATTGATGGTCAAATGCAACTCGATTTAATAAATCTGTGTTGTGAAAATAAGCTGATCGATTATTCAATTAGTCAGGCCTTTTATCATCGATTGTGCTAAATTATATTCAATGTTGACTAATGGGGGAATCAATAGTTTCTTAAAATGGAACCACACACAAGTGTCTTTTATCCCTCTTGTTAAGTAAAGGCATAGGTAGTTTATTAAGGTATATCTTATGGAAAACAATAATGATTAAACAAGGATAACATAATAACAAAAATATGCTTATAAGCATTATAAGGTAAAGATATCTATATTTAGAACTGACATACGTTCGCGAGCGATCTACAATTTTTCAACGAGAGGCAAACAATAAGTCTACGAACGGATGGTATTTGCGGTGCTCGATACATTTTATCTCGACAGTTGCGTTATGTTCCGTTTCGTGTTTGCTATTGTGTAAGAGCTTCATATTAATACTTCGCTATTTGTACCAAAAATGCATTTGCTTTGAAACTATTCAAACCGTAGCTTTTAATGCCATTTTGTATAAACCTTTTACTCAGTTTTAATAATGTGCAAATTTGAGATTTAATATTCAAGGCACTCTATCAAAGCTCTGCTAAACGAAATTCAAAATCTGCTTCAATTTTATTCTGAGATATAACGCAATTTTCCTAAGAAAATTACAGGTTTGTATCAGTGCCATTACTCTTGGTTGTAGCTAGTCTGCATCTCATCAGTATTCGACTGTCAAAGGACCTAGTGGTTTATGTAAATGTTAGGCATTTATTGCTGTAGTAACTTTGTGAATGTCGATACTCTGGGCTCAGTGAATTCACGGAGCGAAGAATTTGTTAATCCCGAAGAGATGTCTCGCAAGAATGAAAATCAGTCAAAATTCGATAGATTATTTCGTACACGTACGGAATCTGTTTCCTTGCGACATACATTGCGAAATTCTTCTAATACATAAGCACAGATTATCTGTGAATGTGTCTTGTTTGAATATGGAAAATGTAAAGATTTCCAAAAGTTCAATGTCTTGTAGGTATGAGCTATTTCTTCGCGTGAATTAATCTCACGTCCCGGATTCCATGTTTCGGTTTTCGCGTGCTGCAAATTCCGGCATATTGTGTTAAAGTTATAACCGTGTTTTAATTTCACTACACTCGGTATACGCGGCGTCAAATATTCACACTGGCTGCACGGAATTGTATGAAAATTCCAGCATAATACTTGTTTAAAGTAACACGCTCTTGTAATTTTATTCCCTGGGGTATAGCAGCGTTGAATGGATGCTTTAAAATATAAAGTGTCAAGAAAAACGTCTTCTGGCGGGGAAAATAACCAAGGTATTGGTACTCGTAAAGCCAAATAGGTGTGAACTTTAAAATGTGAATTTTAAAAATAGAATATAATTATGGCCCTTTGTAAGTCTATAACACCGTCGTAGGTATAAATAAAAAATCGTTTCATTTTTTTTAATGTGTATTGTATGTAATATTTAATACTTATTCTGACATAATATTTGTTTATTGGGTGTTAAACTAATGGTAAATAGAAGACGTCCATGATACAAGTACGTTACAGTCGTGACATTTGAAACATGGAACAGGGAAACATGGAAAACTACTTATCCGAACTTCATTTTATCGTTAGCCATATTGTTATGTCAGTTGCTGCACATTGAACCAGCTAGCGCGTCATTGGCAATGAAGATAATAGCTACACGCCTTATTAGTGGCTCTCTGGCAAATAGTTCAACTTGAAATTTTGGATCTTAATTATAGGTGTGATATATCCAATATCCA
>DWQK01002583.1:0-12897 GCA_018231225.1 Noctuana stator | reverse complement strand
GCGGTCACCCATCCGAGTACCGGCCGCGCCCAACGTTGCTTAACAATGTGATCGCTTGCGATTCACACTGCCAGCGGAGCTATGCGCGCTTCTTTGTATTTAAGTGAGTAGAAAATACAAATGTTGTAGTTCCCTGCAAGTACAGGTAGAAAATACAGGTAGTAATTCCCTTCAAGAATGTTCATTATTAAGTAGTTCGAATGTATGTAACCTTACGTTCAAGACTCAATCCATTAGAGCAGCTCCGCGCCATCTTAATGGAGTGCTCCTTCGGGATTCCAGAGATAAATCTAACGTTTTTTAAACTTTTTTGTCCAAAGAAACCTTGTAGTCTAAAAACTCTTTGATAGCAGACCTTTTAAGAAGATTAAGGGTACGTGAGGTTCTAAAAGTACCTGCAATTGTAATGTAGTTGAATTGTTTAGTCTTCGGCTTCGCTCTATATTCGTATAAAATATTTTTATTTCTTTTTTTAAATACATATACTAAAAATTTTTTTTTTATTTAAATTACATTTTATTCGTATAAAAACTAAGTATGTTGGTTCAACTCATACTAAGCCATGTGGTGGACTATGGTCTAAAATCTTTTTCATATTTGAAACCCATGCCCAGTAGTGGAATTGTGATAGGTTGATGATGATCTTTGGTTTGGAGACAATCAATTTAGTATACTTTTTTGTTACACAATCCTATTACGCTATATATGTAAGTATCCCGTAGGTTGTACCAGTGTTTAATTATGAAAATTTTCAATGGAACACTGCAATGAGCACTTCATATAAACTATCCTGGATGCTGGTAAAAAATAAGAAAATAAAAGGCTAATGTTGGAAGTAAAATTTAAAGAAACTTCTTTCTACAATTTGTCTTGAAAATTCGCAATCAAGGGCAATTTCAAAACGATAGCATCTAATGCACTAAATTTTATCCCAATTTACATAGTGCTCAAACTTATGTGCATCGTTGCAAGTGAATCCAGTCGACACAAGATCAACACTTGAATGAATCTACTCCAAGCTCGTTATTCCAGGCCATGAATGCAGTTTGCAGACGTAATTTTACTTAGATTTACTTTGTAAAGTGCAACTTCTTAAGCGGCGATTCGATTGTGGGTGAAAATTTGTATTAATTTGCTAAAAAATCGGTACAAAAGACAGAGACGTATAAACTCAATCCATACAAAGCGATAGACTAAAGTAGTGTTGCATATGAGCGCCTTGTTTATTAGTAGCAGACGAAAATACAGGCCACCTGACGTTAGGTGCACTGCAACCCATAAACAACCACGAACTTTATTAGCTCTGTCACCTACAGCCTTGGAGATAATTATATTACGCTTGACACATAAACTAGTACGTAGTTCATTTAACCGTGTTAACATTGATGATTTGACTTTGAATTTGTGTCCGGCTAACTCACAACTCAGTAGCGCAATATTACAGATTTGACTCACTTCATAATTCGCGTAAAACAAGTTGTTGGAGAAATTTTAAGAAACTTCCGAGGCAAGAAAAGTTCCCGACAGTTTGTTGAGTTTAATCATCTTACGTTCGTTAGCTCTTAAACTTCCAATGGCGTTTTTGCAGTCAGACTTTCTGCAGCGGACACTTAAAACTTTCGTTCAGTTGAAACGTGGTTAAAAGTAGAAATGCTGTGCGCGGTAAACGCAGTTTTGTTGCTTTGTAAATTGAATTGAAATTGACAATTCTGGGATTTAAATTTCGAACTTTTCGGTAATGGGTGATTGATATTTGTTTACTTTGTTATTTGCTATTGGTAGAGAAACGCGCCTAGCCCCCCTTGGTAGTGTGTTACTGTTAAGTTACCACACTGATAAGCAACCTCGGGCGCGGTAGGTATTCGGATGGGTGACCGCTAAAGGCCAATTTCGTGCGCGCTCTAATGCTTCGGAGGGCACGTTAACCAGTGGGTCCCGATTATTATCGCTAATTAACAGTTGTTAAACCTGGTCACTTTTGGCGCGCAGAGGCACTTTTGGCGGTTTGTCAACATCTAGCCTCTAACCCGTATCTCCACCAATCTGCATTGGAGCAGCGTGGTCAGTTTACTCCAGGCCTTCCTCGGTTGCAGGGAGACGCGTGCCCAGCAGTGTCACATAAAAATAAGGTTGAAGGCAAGAGAAGATTAATAAAGAACATTCTAGATTTTTCCACTTTAACACAACAAGGTACATTTATCTTACAGGATAAATTGTATTAAGTTCAAGACAAAGGCGAATAAACTACGTATCAGCCTCGCACGTGTGAACATTCGAACCCGAGAATAATGAATGACTACTATGCACCTATTCTGTAAAATGTTGCTTGTTTTTTTTTATGATATGAAGTGGCAGACGAGCATGCAGCCACCTGTTATTATGGTAGGCCTTTTTTGTAACTGGGTTGGGACCTTCAAAAGGTACACGGATTCTGGGATTCTTCAAAATATTTACAGCTAGCTATGCCACGCGGTTTCACCGGCGTTAAGAATAGTAACGTAATGCTTGATAGCCTATAAACTTCCTCATGAATGTAGCTATCATATTATACAAATAGAATTAAAATCGGTCGAGTAGTTTTGGAGCCTATTCAATACAAACAAACAAACAATGAAATCTTTCCTCTTTATAATATTAGTATAGATAGGTATGTATTCTTTATATGTAGACAGAAATTCAACTAAATATATATAAATGTGTCACAGTATAATTTTAAACTACTAAATCCAAGTACAAAACTATAAATTCACTTGATTTAAACGTGGTTTAAATCGTACTTACAAAGTAAATATCTACTCTAGTTAACTATTGGCGGGTGAATGATAGCAACTGAAGTGAAAACGAAGATAACAGAATAGGTTTCACAATGCACAGATAATAAACAGCAAATGTCTAGAAATATCAGATTGTGGATCTGACTCAATAGACAATAGGTATATTGAATTTTCTAACTCAATAAACTCGATTTTAACTTCGAATTTACTCGATGGACTTGTACGTGGTTATAAAATTATTTGGGGCCTTTTTAATTGACCTTATTGTCAGGGAAGGTTAGTCATGTGATGTATACAAATTAATATATGTATAGATTATATTTATGTGGATTTTAGTATGATAAAATAGTATGAGCAGAGCTATGCGACTTCAATATCTTACACAATATTATATTAAAGTCTCCAACTAAAAAGTTTATATTACTTTCCAGAACCATTATGAGAAAATTGCTTCGCTACACGCATTTAACTACGCGGCACTGGGGCTGAACAAAAAAGCCATTTTAAAATCGATACTAACTGCTGGTCATGGCACGGACAAAGAATGGTAATCGATTTCCAATCGCTGATAGTAGATAACAGTGGCCAGTAAAGTGCCGAGGGAATAGATGGCTATCAGTTTAATATGCGAGATCTGGGGACGTTGATGTTGTTTTGATTGATATACGGGTGAAGAAAATTAAATCAAATTTCACACAGTTTTTGAGTGAAACAAAACATTACCGAAGATTGAGATATTAATTACGTACTAAGGGCCCATAACGTGTTTCTTCAATAACTCGTAAAATATAAATAATAAAAATTTTATTCTAAATTTAGATTTAAATAAATCTACATTTTGTGATTATTGAATGTTTGTAAAATTTATACGAAGGCTTTAATAAAAATAGAAGTTTTATTACGTCGTCAACAAGTGCAACTTGTTGTGTTATATTAGGTATATGTATTTTATAGGCAAATTAATCAAAATAATTCATAAAGATCTAGCCAAGATAAATGCGCGCGTGCATGCGTATTACGTATATTAAGATGAAGCTACAACAATAAATAAATTCACGACTAGCTAGAATAATAAGTAAGAACCGCTCACTTTGGAGTTTTTAGTTTTATAGAGCTAGTCGGCTCGGGGCCGCAGGAGTCCGCTTGCCAGTGCGGCTGTGAACCGATTAAATCTTAATCTATCGCCATACGCTCACATTAAAACATCGTTACACTATACGATTTTATAACTAAATTCAAAATAATAAATAAATTACTGATAGTAAAACAGCAAAAAAATTACTACACTCATAGTTTTCCGTGTGTCGTGGTTGCAATGGACACACACAAAGACAACAGCACAAACACCCAGCACAGAAATCGTCTTTATATCTTCTGTTCTACTTAGAATTGAACCCTACGAATGGTAGACAGGCATGGTAACTAAGCAGGTAGTGAAAGTGACAGATTCAATAAATAAAGAAAATAGTGGATTAAATACCTGGTACACCGTATTCCGCGTATAATTGGTAGTTACGCGGGCACTCCATCCGATATCCTTCATTATGATTATTTACTTCTAGGATGTTTGAGTTTTGACTTAATGCGTGGAATGGTCGTTACGGCCCGCAATTGCGCACTTGTAATAGATAGTCACTTGATTAGTTGTAGGGAACTTGGGAGACCGACCCAACTCACGCTCGCGGTAGTAGGCGACTGACGTTTTATTCATCTACCCCCCAGTATTTAGTTTTAGAAAATGCATTGTAGGGTAGTGATAAGTTTCGTTCAGAAACTTAAACTTCAAAATGTTTACTTTACACATAGTTATGCTGAATTTATATAACAATAAAAAATCTTTCATAAATTATTTAGAATGAAGTTAACAAAGTCAATATTTAGTTTGGTATTGATGTGATTTTGCATTTCAATAAAAATAAAGCAAAATTAAAAAATATATATTAATATAAATAACAAGATTTAAATAAAATAATAATAGCGCTTCACACTGCCCCACAATTGGATTCCCGATGTCGTGGGTGCCGGACACGAACAAAGACTACACAAACACCCCCACCGAGAATAGAAATCCAAATTTGTCATATAAATTTTTGTCCCGCCGAAGTTCGAACCTGGGACTCTTCGAATGATGGACTGGCATGGTAACCACTACACCATCGCGGGTCGTGGTCGAAATCTCAAACAAATCGTGCAATCAATATTATCGAAGATGACAAAAAGTCGTACCCAGACCGTGTGATCTAAAGGCGAGATGAATTTCTCTCGGTTATAGAATGGGCGGGTGCGAATCGAAACTTCTGTGAACTGTTTGTTATCGACCTATTAATTAACGATGATAATACCAATCGATGGGCGTTCGTTTGAATACCACGCTTCCTAATAGAGAATTTCTATGAAAATGGAACCAAAACTTTATTTAAAATAATAGAGGTCCGGATAAAAGGTAGACAAGTTTTCAAAGCACTTCGAATTCTTCTAGTTAGTTAGTTAGATTTTAAATATATTGAAGTATTTATTAATTTTCGCTTTGAAAAAGAAAGAAGTGATATCACGTACGAAAAGTTTTTTGTGAGCCGAACCCCTTTTGTGCTGTCAATGAGCCTGAAAATATTATAAAGTATTCCTTATATAAATGTAAGTCAAACACCCACAAAGGGTACAGAAGTCATTATCTTCTGCCCTGTTTAGAATCAAACAACAAAATAAGAAAAATAAAATAATCAATTTACACTACCAATATAAATCAAATTAATTAATCATTTGAAATGGGACAAAAATGCACGTACATTATATATATTATATATATTAGATATTAGAGATGGCTCCTGGCCCTCCTATAAAATGTAATTGACTCCTTACAAAGATTTCACTCGCAGGAAATCTCATTAGACAACACTTCGTTACGTTAATACAGAATCAAGTGTCATTCGATCTACAGTATCAAGCCAGCACAGACGTTTAGCGATCCACACAGCCGTATTCCAATGCGCGAAAGTTCATATTCCTCTGATTTTATCTATACTAATATTATAAAGAGGAAATATTTGTTTGTTTGTATTGAAACTACTGGACCGATTTGAAAAATCCTTTTTCTATATGATAGCTACATTAACGAGGAAGGTTATAGGCTATCGAGCATTAAGCTACTTACGAGTATTATAAGGTTATTCATTTATTTACTAACTGAACCGACAGATGTCATTATGTTCCTTAATAAGATGGCGGTTTAGAAGGCCGGCAGTAGTGCCTTCCAGTGTGGTTGTACTATAATACCATAGTACTACCAATAAGCACCCATATAATCGCAATGATCATAAAGAAGTAAAAGCCAAGTCAAGCTGATTGCACTGAAGAAGTAAGAACCAAAGACTACGGAAAGAAATAATACGAAAAGCAAGTCCCCATGTATGTGACAAATCGATAGCACAATCGACACACGTGGACCACCTCGGATATCATGTAAACAACGCGGTCTGGAACTCAAGGTTATAATGAAACTAATTTTTCTCCTCATAAGTAGGAATGTGTTATAATCAGCGACCTAATGAATCGTAGACGAGTCACGTTAGCGCATTAGGATTACCTGAAATGTTAGCCTAAGGTTGTATTGCCTTCAACACTTTTTATGTCCCACTGTTGGGCACGGGTCTCTCCCCACAACGGGGGAAGGCGTGCTCCACTACGCTGCTTGATGCCAACCCGTGTCAGAAGTAGTCAAACCGCCTAAAGGGCCTCCGACCACGTTTAACGACTGTTATCTATCGATAACAATCGGGACCGACCGCTTAACGTACCCTCCGAAGCGCGCATGAAATTTGCTACTAGCGGTCACCCATCCGAACTACCAGCGGTGCTCTGCGTTATACGCTAAGGTTGTATTACAAATGAATGAATAAATATAAATAATATATAAATATTATGAATAGAAAATATTATTTATTTATGTTATTGTTTATATTTTCTTGTAGTTAAATGTTAGGTATGTATTAAGAAACGTTATCAACATCGGTGCATCCGTTTAGAGGAGTTCAGTGTCATACACTTCATAAAACATGCACTTATTCTTCCTTCCTTTTATTCGCTATAACGTGTAATACTCGAACGTACTTTGAAACTGTTGATCAAATTTTGCGACACAGCACCGATATTGGCATTCCAAGCTATCAATCAAGAAATACTAAGATTCTTGTGGAAATTCCTAGACATATTGCCTCTTGGATGCACAGATAAAGGAAGAAATCAAAGCCTTTAACCCTTTTTCTATAGATTAGGTGGTAAAGCAGCTTTTCTTAAACCTTTTTCATTCATTATACGAGGACCACGTACCCACCATACTGTTTAACTAAGTATATTGTCATAAATTTTGCGCTCCATGTATAATCAGTTTCATTTTTACATAACTAAGCCGCACAATGGTCTCCGATCCGACGATTATATCTGTAATGGGTTTTTCTTAATTAAAAGTTCTTGAGATTTGTAACATTGGAAGAGATTCCATTAAGCGTTTTCCAATGGTCCTTCCTTACCTTCTCCTAGTTCGTTACCGATAAGTTTCTAATGTTCTTTAAAACTAGTACTGTATTAAGATGTTTGTTATTTGATAAATAAAATTTGAGTAGTGCTAGAAGCGAAATAGGTTTTTAATTCTACAAAACCAAAATTTTTATTTTAATTCTACTGTTTTAACATTGGTTTCAAACCTATGACATACTGATAAGTTTGACAGATTCTACAGTTCGCAAACACTTTTAACAGTATGTTGGTTACAAGTTGGCCCCGATCTCTACTGACAAATAGTAAAGATTGTACTTCACCACGCTGCTCCAATCTAGATTGGTGGAGATACGAGTACGTGTTTAAGGTCAATATAATGTTAATTGTAATGATACAGCTAATAAGAATTCCGTAGAATGTTTTCTATTGATTACAAGGGGGTTGAGGGTATGGAAACGTACGTGACATTTTACAACATTATGTAAGGCAGAGCTTCGCAATTTGCAACTGATGAGATTGAAACGTGGGAACACGTTTAAATCCTCCTGAGAACGTCTCACAGACTCGTAATTTCCCTGGTAGCAACACGGAAAGTTACGTGTACTTATGTTGAAGGAAAAACAATTGAACAATTGCAAGTTTTAGTTAACTGTAGAACACTTTAGAAGATGGTAGAACTTGTACAGTTAGCCAGGCAGGTTCTATCGCTGCCTTCATAGCCTTGTGTTTTGATTCAAGAGGGTAGCTGCCGCTTACGAGTATATGAAGCCATTTCAGATAGTACCTCTCTCCTATTTGCATTTGAATGTAGATATCCATAACTGGCTGTAACTACTTTCCAATACTTCATCCCTGAATCTTCACCTCAACCCTTATCAATACTGAGAAACGAACGTCGATTCGTTACACGTCTGACTTAGGAAGAGTTGGTACCTTATAAATGCAGTAAGTCGAGTCTAGATACGAATAAATCTAGGATTGGACAAATGTCCCGCAGTTACAAAGATCTCTTGAACAAATAAAACAAGCAATAGGTACAAAGCGATCGATGAATTACTAACAGTGAGATAGCTCAATATTTATTTAGCAACATTTGTCAGCGGGTCCAATTCAATAGTCGTCGGATTCAAATTCAAGAGAGGCCCGCTCGCTCCCGGCGACGGGAGCACGTTACAAATTGGATGTACCTTGGCCCAAGTTTGAAGATAATAATGTCGAAGGTCGTTTTTGTCTTTTAAGTATATTCCTCTTTGTCAGTTACGTAAATAAACTTTCTGATCGTCAATTCTTCTTTTGCAAGTCTGCTGAGAGAGTACCTACTCATTTATTTTACAATAATATTAAAAAAAATATTATTATTAGTATTGCCGTCCAGCGCGGAAACACCGTCACGGTGTTGGGTATCATGCCTCACGCGGGTATATTAGAGGATATTTTTTGTTTACAGTTTTTGTTATAATGAATAAATAAATCTATGAAATTGAGTTTCCTAGATGGTACTTTATAATAATTAACCAAAGTTAAGATATGAGTCGACCTTAGATCAACACGGTATCTATCGGTAGCAACATGGCACGAATCATTCAGTCATCATTCATTCGAGTTAATAGCAATCATTCTCAGAGGCTGATAAAAAAAGATTACGCATTATATTTTTTAATTTCCACCTTCTTAGTGGCCTATTTTTTCTTTATTCCTATAATCGCTACATGGCATATCTTGGAGCGTCGTGGCAATTGTGGTAAACATGCGACCTTGACCCGCAACTAATATTGCGCAACAATACTGTAAGCTACTTCATCCTGAGCTCAACGGCACCGACAAATCGAATCTGATATTGCAGTTCTGACAATATTATTCAAATATTTGGCCCACCTATGTAAATGCTTACTGCTCTGCAGGCAGACTGCAAAAAGTACCCAACTGGCGTTCTATTTGTAGTTGTGGTTCACAATTAATTTTAAAACATTATTCATCTGAAAGGGGATAGTACAAAATGTAAACTAAGAATTTAATTAGAAACCTAAGTAAGTAGGTATATTGTTTTATTTTTTTATTATTATTTGACTAGTATTATTTGACTATTATTGCCTCGCGGTTTCAACCGCGTTAAAAAAAATTCCTAACATTTCCCTTCACTGCTCTGCTCCTATTGATTGCACCGTGATGAAAAGTATACTATAACCAGCTCAGGAGTATGAACAATAATTGTACCAAGTTTCGTTAAAATCCGTCGAGTACTTTTTGTTTCTATAACGGTTATACAGACAGACAGACAGACAGACAGACAAAATTTTACTGATTGCATTTTTGGCATCAATATCGATCCCTAATCTACGGATTTATTATAAATATAGAAGAAGATAGGTATACGACATTTGTATGGAAAATGAATTAAATAAATGTGGTACACATGTATTGTATTGCTTATTTGTAATAGTAATGTCTTTTACCTGATCTCCATCCTAATATACTGCAACACTAACATGGCAGCAGCAGGAGCGGCCATTACGGTGTCATTTGGCGCGAAGCTTATTTCGTTTGATGGATGTCCGCCATTACACTTCACGAGCTTTTAGGCGATGCTTTGACTTTGTTTTAAACGTATATTTTTTGTGAATAAAGCCAGTAATGACCTCCTGAAAAACATCCCTAGCTACGCCAATGCAATGGCAAAGCCTTCGATAAGGTTTGACATCTTTTATCTATGTGAGTCAAAAAAAGGCAACCTAATTTAAATATCCTGTCGAGTTCAAAGCGAAATTACGAGCGTTCCTAGTATTCAATCTATATTGACTTACTATGGTGTTTCAAATTAATTAATTTTGTATATAATTAAGCTGTATTTATTTATTGGTTGGTGCTTACATTATTTAAAGCCTAACTAATTTATTTAAGTCTAATATCTAAAACTAGTTGAATTCTCATAAATGTCCATGTGACTGTTTTCATTTCTGTTCCTTTGTATGACGAATACACCTATGATCCTTCCAGGCCTCCAGGTTCATACCAGGAATCTCCTTGCAGTGTACCACCTCATTCCTGAAAAAGAAATTCTATTATCGTTAACGTATTCGTCAGACCAGTGCCAGTGTGGTGAAACTTGGTCAGCCCTTCACAAGCTGTACAGTATTTTTTGATTTTTAAAACGTACCAAGGTGTTTTCACTAAAATGGGGTGCACCTGGATGTGATGAACCGCGATGCCGTTGTCACAAATGATTCTTGCTAGTCCTGTTTTCCATACTTCTCCCAGTTGATCTGTGAAAAAATAATATTAAAAACATGGGTTTTTACTATGGAGTAATATTAGATCTACACTAGTGTACCTATCAGAGATCCTGCCCGTTTGGAAATCATTTTATTTTTTAACGTCCTACCAAGCAAGGAGACGAGCCACTTTTTAACACAATACGCATAATATTTTAATAACTGAAACAGGCATCTACGATTATGAACGTTAGCAACATCAGCTGAGCTGCATTGTGACTAATGATCATTAAGATAGATTAGTAGTATTTCAGAGAGCTTTAGTTGTAGCATTAGTAACTGTTGTAGATCCTACCGGAACTGATGACGCAGTTGAATCTTAGTTATACTATAGTTGTTATTTGCAAGTTTGCTAACAGTCCAAAAAGTTTTAAATTAACACTTCGGCCGGAATGAACTAAACATGTACAAGATGTTATTGTTAAGAAACAAAATGAAGCTTACGTTCAGTCAAAGCAACGTGGAAGCCTCCGTGCTCGAAGAAGAACTTGTCGGAGCGTCTCCAGAGCAGGTAGTTGTGCGTCATGATGCAGTAGAGCGTGGGGCCCACATACCCGCCCGGGATCATGCGCTCCACGTATATCGCCGTCATCAGGTCCACGTCGTCCACGTCGTCGTACAGTCGACTCAGAAATTCTACTTTCTGTGAATTGTTGGTAAACAAACTGAACTGAGTTTTGAATAAGAAATAAATGTGATACTAAAATGGTGTCCTCACTCTTATAAAATTTCGTAATTTTTCGAATAATACCAGTCAAATTTATAAGATTACATTTTTAAAGAAAATAATGATAAACTAAGTAAGTTTCAAATTCGGGAAGCGCTCAAACGTTCTTTCTGAGTGGCGATCCCGTCCAGCAAGACAGTTTTCCTCTTTAAGTACTCCTGTAAGCAGTTCTATCACAGGTTTCAACTTTCAACATTATTGAAATTAATTTATCGCGTATTCTGTTGTTTACTTACATCCTCATCCATACAGTCAAGGAAGTCGTCAAAGGTCTTAGCTGGTTTCAAGCCGCAGAATTCTCGATAGTGGTTGTAGGGTGGCAGGCCAGCCTCCCGTCCTCGCATCATGTCGATGGCTGCAATGTCTGCTGCGGCGTGAAATTCACCATAGACGCGATTACCCATCTGTTGGATGGGATTGTTCAAGCTATAAAATACCATTTAATATGCGAACAATATCTAACTATAAAGGTAAGTGATTGATTGATTAGGATTTGGTTTAGCAGCCAAACAGAGAATCTTAAAATAGCTCCAAGTGTGTTTTGCTGTAGATATTTAGAAGAAGAGAAAAAAGGACGCTTTCATTGGTTCACGATTGTGGTCTATTGGTATTAGAATTTAAGAAAAACTTACATCTTGATCTAAGATGTAGTCATGTAAGTCTGCAGGTTGTACCAAGCCACTATAAGTCAGATCAGCTTCAGTGTTATTTATTGCTAGAATACCAGGTCTTAACTCATCGTCAACCAGGGTTCTGCTGCCGACGTACTTTTTATCTTTGTATAAGCTGTTTCAACAAATGAAATGTTACTTTAACGACAAATATCAGTGAAAGCAATATTATAATTTAAAAAAGTATATTGCACAAAAAACAATTGTAAGACCTACTCGGCTATTCCGGACTGCATCGGACCAAAATCGTAGCAGGACACTTCCATGTTTTGCGGTTTGTTACCAACGCACAAGGGAGACTGGCCAGCTGGGACTTCGCGGTCCCCCTCCATCCTGAAAGCCAGTAGGCCCCCTGTGTTAGCTCTGATAGCTCGGGATCTCGCTTCGGTGTTTCCGTATATATGGGATAGGTCCAACAAGGGCAGATTCCTATTGTACTAAAACAAGTTATCTCGTCAAACATGATTAATGATATTCGTAAGTGCGTCGCCTTATATTCTTATTCTAACTTATTCTCATTTTACCTTATTCTAGCAAATAAAGAATTTTATTATTAATTAATTATGAATCATACCGGTTTTTAAATCAAAATTTTAGTTTTAATTTAAATATTATCAATGTTTATAATTAATATATAAATTAAATTTAAGCATTTATCGATACGAGTATGATAAAACAAAATCTCTACAATTTATACGGGCTACGGCTATTTCATAAATTAATAAATAAATCTTTGTATAAAAGTGATGTGACAAGACATTACTGAAACCTGATATACCTACTCGTAGCAAAAGGCAATGTTTAATTGAAGTACACTCCGAAATCTTTTTGAAACCACTTCAAAAATAAGGTGCGTATATTTCTAGTTCGGGTCGTAGCAGTATGCTTACTCTTTCTGCAGGCATAGTCATGGGTATGCAGCCATACTCCTGGTAAGTCTCGACTCTGGTGAGATTCATGCA
>DWQK01002582.1:0-12902 GCA_018231225.1 Noctuana stator | reverse complement strand
TATGTGCGTGTGTATGTCACTGAACTCCTCCTAAACGACTGGACTGATTTTGATGAAATTCGTTGTGTGTGTTCAAGGGGACTTGAGAATGGTTTACATTCACAATTTAGTCAGTCTTTTTGAATATGATATCTACATTAATGAGGAAGGCCATCAAGCATTACGTTACTATTCTTAACGCAGGTGGAACCTCGTCGCACATCTAGTTATTTATAGTTATCTATAACTCGCGTCACGAAAAAAACCAACTTCAAAGTTTACGCACATATATTTAAATTTAATTCTTGCACCTTTTTCTCATGGTTGCCGTTGTCAAAAGTGGACCAAATCAAAATGGCCTAACGGGAAGCATGAGCTTTCGACTAAAATAGAATAATCCAAATACGTTCACCTAGTCCAAAGAAAGAAAGCTATCTATTTATTATCACCAGAGGTCGCCTGTGGGTCGACATTTGACCGATAATATTATAATGAAATTGTTATTTGGCTCCCAAATATTGAATGAATCTATGTCTATAAACTAAATATTGTGTATAAAATTCTTTTACCTACATTTAGAATTGTGATCAATCTAATAGTATTTAATCGATAGATTTAATATCGTTAATCTATTCAGATAACACATCTTCTGAACTTTATTTGGGGTATAGGGGACGGGCCAAGCACCCATAATTAAGCGACTGCGACTAGAACTACTTATATTTTACTTTAATTTTATTCCATATAGATCTCCATTTATTTAGCAGAATACTTTTTGTTTTCTAAGCCTTATTAACAAATAATCTATTCAGCGAGGAATCCATTACCTAAATTTAATAATCTTTAAAATGAGCGCCATAGAAGAACAAAAGACAATTACTTAATGCTTAATTGTAAGCTTATTAAACAAGAAAATTCATAGACTTTATTTGTATCGTTCAGAAAACTTCTAAAACGAAATTTTGTTTCAAACAAATAAAAGCAAAAGCCTATTGTTAAACAACTCTTTGGCAAAATTAACAATAAAATGTTAGTTTACTTTCGAAATTTTGTTGGAATAACTGTTGTTAAGTGGTTACTTGGTTTTTAAAGTGAAACTTCGTAGGCGGCGATTGGATAATTGGACGAGAATTGAAAGTGAAATTGCAAAGACATGTTAAATAAAAAATAATTAAATTTTGTAATATGAAAGAAAATATAAAGATTAGGTATACGAACATTAGGTAAAAACAAACAATTTTTTTTGTTGGGCTAAGAAGATAAGTCTTCCTTTTTTGTCCATTACTCATTCACTCGGATCATCAGCACATCATAATAAACTGAAACCATTGAGGCACAAGTGGATAGCCGCAATCATGTCTATCGAGTGATATCTCGTCAAAGCGCTGCCGCTACTCGATGGATATTAATAAAAAAGTTAATCGTGTGTAAAGCCAACGCACCACAGGAGGCACCATAGACCAATAAAGAAGATAGACAACCATAGAAAAATCGTATCGAAATAGACATGACATTATTCCTCCTGTGATCATATAAAAGGCTACATATTACGTTAGCAAGACATACTCGTAAAATATCGAACTGATTCGATCGGACCAGTAGAGCTACAACCATCTCATTGCGCTATTAATTAACACTAATAAAAATAATGGCTGTCCCATAAAAAACTTTAATTTAATTTAATTTTGCTTTATTTTTTTCGATATGTAGGTTTCTTTATTTATAGTCTATAGTAAAGATAATAGAGTATAATGAAAAATAGCTATCCAAAACAGATTAAGTAGTTAACCATTTATGTTTTTATCCGTTTGAGGGGCGACTACCAGTATAAATTTCATACCAAAGTGGCTCTTTATTACGTTATCGTCAAAAATGCTTGTGAAAAAGTTGTAAATTTTCATTTTCCGTACGTAATTACATTCCGATTGTGTGAAGCACGCTCTTGGCGTGCTTGAAATCGACGGTCCCCAACGAAAAATTAATATTAAGTTGAAAGTGTTCGACCGTCAAAATTATTCGTTCATCGCGTTAACCATTTAATATTATGGTTTACAAACTCCTTTCTCTTATGATAAACGTTTTACCCTTCATAAAGTATTAGATATTACGGAGTAAGTAAAGGTTACTGAATTTTAAGACTAGTTACTAGTCGATCGTTAGGATGATCGATACATATTATCTAAGTATGTATTTCAGATAGTAGTAATAATAACGCTTCATACTCATATCCCCACACTTGGCGCGTAAACAGTATCAAAGTGATTCTTTCATAATACAAAGATACACATTAAAATGTTTATTCTATTTAAACTTCACAAATATGGTGTATGACGTTTTTTCTTTCCATTCCTGGTAATGCAGTAGGAATTTCTTTCACAGGTTAGTCACAACAGTTATCGTGCCTATAACATACTTAACTTGACATACCTAAGTAGCAATTCACATTTAATGTTAGGTTATGTTAGGTTAGGCTAGGTTAGGTTAGCCTAATTTAAACATTAGGCACCTAGTTGATTAGACACTTCTTAAGTTCTTATGGATACCTAAATAATTTTATACCTAAAAAATGATACCCTATAGTAGATATTGGATTCCTAGACAAAACAGATAAATTGTAACTATCTAAATAGGTAGGTACATTATCTATGTTTTTACCTTACAATATAATTTAATAATTATAATTTAATAATTGTTACCTAATACTTACCTACTTTTGACCTTTTTATTGTTATAAAGATATCTACCTAAGCGTAAATTCAATAAATAATTGGTTCCTAAACAAATTATTAGGTTCCAAATTATAATTATCAGTTTAAGATAGTATTGAAAATGAATATTTCTGAAGTAGGTACCTGAAAAGTAAGTAGGTAGGTATCTACCTACCTAGATAACTTTTGTTATTCATGTAAGGTGCTAATTTTACCTAAACACCTAACATAAGTAGATAATTACATTAATTACCTACTGGTAATTAATAGCTACTTCAAACTTATATCTAAAAGTTAAGTAAGAAATCAAATGTAGGAACTAAATGAAACTTTTTTACCTATTAGGTAGGTACCTACTGATTTGACTGCAGTAAAACTACCTAAGGTACCTATAAACTATGAGTGTTTAGTTAAATGAGCATCTACGTTGGTAACTTTATTAAATAATTGGAACCAAATTATTAGTAGGTATTGTTAGGCAGCTCAGAAAAACAGCAACGTATGTTAAAATTTTGTATATCGCACATTTTTTCTAGAATTAGACCGCTTTTTAGACATTGATATTCTTCTTAGGTATATATTTTTTAATTTTCATAAATTCCAAAAGAGACTGTACTTAGGAATAACTATTAGTAGGTACCTATTTTCTTTTGTTTCAAGGCACACATATCTACCTACCTATTTCTTAGATGTAAGAAATATTTTTGGGAATTTAGGTAAACAGTCATACCTAATAAGTTTCTAAAGATAATAGAGTGAAAGCGAAGCTAAGCTTAAGTGTAATATCTACTATATTATATAGGTAGTTACTTATGTTAAGATACTAAGTCTCTATCCAAAATAGGTACCTGACACTAATATTTATCACTGTTAACTTTAAAATTTTAAAAGGAATAGGTAGGTAGGTATCATTTTTTTGAAATGATATAAACTATTTTAACTACCTACCTACTTAAGTACCTATGCAGTTTTCTATTGTTAACACTTTCAACATCACAAGACTAAAAAGTTTAAAGCAATTTGTTTAGTGAGAAAAATAGAGAGGCGAAACTTGACAAGATTGGCGTAAAATCTCATGTGCACTGTTTATCAGGGAATATAAACAAGAGCATTGTTCCAACGACATGGGAGGTCGCGGCGACAGCCGACCACATACCAACACCACCATATAACAACACCAACGTAATTAACAATACCTATTATTTACACACTCAAATCAAGAATTTTCACTGAGGAAAATGTAGCGAAGGAACGGAGTAGAGTCGTGTCGGTAGTGTCACCCGGCGTCGACTCGAAGAAGGCACGACGCCATATTGGCACGCGGCCCTCCCACCTCGTCGGACCGCCGCCCCATTGGCCGCCAACACGCCGGGGCGGAGCCACCCGCGCCTGAATGTTGCCAGCTTTTTGAATAAATAATTTCAGTAATTTAAGTAATGAAGGCAATTATGGCGTTGTTTAGCTAAGTTTGCGCGGCAGCGAGTGGGAACTTTATATTTATACCGCTCTCTTTATGTACGCCGACGCGGTTAATGCGCCCGATCTGTTTACGTTGCGAACGCCCGTTTATTTATTGCGAACGACACCGCTGCACGGAGCGCGATTTAAACTGCAATTATTTTGTGTGCTATAAGGAAAACATATTGCAAGATTAAATGAGCCCTCTTCCAAAATACTTAAGTAACTAGTTAACGTTTACACTGATCACTTATTTAAAAACTGCAATCCTCACTACCACTCTATCACTCGAAACTTATCAACGTCGCAAACTTCAACAACCGCCTAGTTAAAAAAAAATTCAATTTTAACTGTATGTTAATATTGTAATAAAAACACTAGGTACAGCAGTGAGATATAATTTGTGGAAATAAAAAATCTTTTTAAAAGTGTTTTAAACGTCTCTAAATGTATAAAGTCACGTCAGAGAGTGGCTAATGCAATAGTGTCCACGCTGGGCCGAAGTAAACAGTGACGTCACGAGGCGTCACGACGAGCGATAAAAAGTCGATTTTATCCGCATAAGTTCGGCCAGCTGACTGCGTCCCCCGCGCCGCCGCACGCACTGAAAACTCGGAGATTTCAGGGCGAGCGGGACAGATAGAGTCGATAGACGGTCGCGAAGGAGGGAGACGACGCTAGGGGTCTGCGGCGGCGCGGTGGGCGGGCGCCGCCGGATGATGTATAGAGTGGTGGAGTTAGGTTCAAATTGCGCCGGGAAGTGGCCGAGATTAGAGCCAGCGCGGGCCGTTCCGCGCCGCGTACGTAAGCCCACTTAAGACTGTTTTTAATACTAGTATTTTTTACGCGATCCCCGCAAGGATTTAGCGGATTTCACGTCGCGGATCGTGCGCTTTGATTTATCGGTATCGGTACGTTTTGGTGTTTACGTTAGTGGGTGACGGCCGGACGCGTGGTCTCGTAATCCGGCGGCTTGTACCAGATTATGACGGATATCAGCGGATGTCGTGCACGCACACTGTGATACCTGCAAGAGAACTCACTCAATTGACATCTGACGGTTGAGTGACCAAAACTGTTGATACATAAACAGTGAGTATTATGTTAGTTGAGGGAAAAGTTCATAAACAAACTTTTTCATAAGCATGAAACCCACCAAGTCAGCGTAACTTTGCCCTATCCCTGTACATTGTTTACAAGCACGAAGTGATCTCAAATCCCAATTGTTATATTCAGCTAGCAACAAAATTAAATATTAAGCTAAATTTTACAAAACATTTTAACCAAAGCGGCAACATAACCTCAACTCTCATGCACGTCCATTAAGAACATGTTTTGAGTACAAATTGCTAGCAATTTCGAGTAGGTAGGTACGCGATAACCAGATTAAGATTAGCTTTTAATCCTTGTTCGATGCAAACCTGGTCTATCTTGATCAATGTCATAAATTTTGGATCATAGCTTTATCAAATAGGTACCTGCTACCTAGCTATGACAACAAGAAAGGTTAGAACAATTGGACTGGATATTTTTCAGCAGTTTAACTTCGGCTTCATGAAGCAGAGAGTTTTTTATTGGGTCAAACTTAAGAGCTTAAGACTCTACAATGTAGAGTTTAGGCGTTCATAGAATAGTATACCTATAGGTTTCTTCTACACATACTTAAATAGCTATAGGTAGCAAAATTTTATAGCTTATATCAAAATAGATCTATTCCGATGTTAAAACTATTTCATCATAAACCAAAGTATGTAGTTAGGTAATTCATAGTTAATAGGTAGGTAGATATTAATAAGAATTTATCATTTAGGTTAATAATATTTATAATTACCTATTTTAGATTTTTTAGTACGTACCTAACTAGTAGATAATTTAATATTTTCAAGAATAATTTATTATAGAACAAAACGTAATATAATCATATGTACCTATATGGGTATATGACTGTGATTTTAATGCTAGTAAACAGGACTAAAAGAAACTTAACTTACCTACCTATATGATAATTTAAAAACGTATTTCAAAGAAAATTGATAAATGCTACTTAAACCCTACCTACTGGTTAGATAATATTAGGTAGATAATATTCATACGAAATAGGACAACAAATCTTAAAATGTATTAGATATTTATAATAACACTAGTTGTTCCACGCGGTTTCACCCGCGTTAAGAATTGTGATGTAACGCTTGATAGTACATAAACCTTCCTCTTGAATCACTCTATCTATTTAAAAAAACCGCATCAAAATCCGTTGCGTAATTTTAAAGATTTAAGCATACAAAGGGACATAATGACAGAAAAAGCGACTTTGTTTTATACTATGTAATGATAAGCCGGTATTTAAATATAATTAATAAATAACCCTTAACTTTAATAAAACAAACCCACTTATATCTAAAAAAAAATTCCTTTTAATTTTTTTTATTTTATACCTAACTAGCGACCCGCCCCGGCTTCGCACGGGTGCAATGCTGATACTAAATACACTACAGAAAAACTGTGAACGTTTATACCTTTCTCTTCAATCACTCTATCTATTTAAAAAAACCGCATCAAAATCCGTTGCGTAGTTTTAAAGATTTAAGCATACATGGGGACAGAAAAAGGGACTTTGTTTTATACTATGTAGTGATAACAGAACAGCAAATACACATTCAAAATTGGTACTTACTTAAAACGAATCCATTTTCATTACCTACCTAGGTAAGATTTCTTTAAAAATCGTACGAAGATACATTGCAAGAGTCGTGTACCTACCCAGGTATTATTGCAGAGAAACTGCGGTGGGCTTACATAATAATATTTAGCATTTAAATATTTACTTACCACAAAACAAATTGACTTACTGTTGAATTAGAGCAAAACAATATTGTTACGAAAGTAGTTTTAGTCTAGAAAATAATCAACTTTCAAATAATGGTTTTCATATTATGACTACAAAAAAATCTATCTAATCATTTCATCTCTAGCGAATTGGGATGCTTACCTAATCGTCGCCTTAGTGCTTATAAAATGACATTATAAAACGGAAAGATGCGCGCTTTAATATCATATCGATTAATAAAATATTTAAAACATGTTTTACTTTAAAAAAAACCGAAAAACATGTTTTTATTTTTATCTGTATCATGGCATCGTAACATTTTTTTCGAAAGAAGAAACTTTCTCCTGTAAAATTTGATTCATGGTAGATTGAACAAATAAGAACTAATGTGACGTAATGTAAAACTGTGTTTCACAATACCTATAATAGCCTAATTTGGCTGAAATTCGGCCTACCTTTATTTGTGGGTCCGGGTTCGATAGGTATCAACGTGCAACTCTACTTTATTAAATTAGGTGCGTACCTACCTATTATAAATTTACTATCGTTCATTGTTTGATGAAAGAAAACGCTTTCTTATAAGTTATTTGAAAAACTTCGTGATCAAACCTGCATGCCTGAGAGTTTTCCGTAAGTTCTCGACATCTTGAAATGCAGTCCACAAACTGGCAACTGTATATATAGCCTACACCTCTCAAATATTGGAGTGGAGGCCTGTGCCCAGCAGCGAGACAATGATGGGTTGATAACGAACCTATTTTTGAAGTGGGTAAACAGGGTGCTACTTAAATACCCTCTTGGCAGTGGCTGATTTACCACAAGGCTCAGTAGGCTGAAGCATAGGGTGGCAGATTTTAGGGACTGTAAAATTAGAGTCAACATGTTTTCATGTCTCTCTGAAATTAAAAAGATTATTTATATAGGTGCGTAGACAAACATATATTTAACTCTTAAATTTATTTTCTGCAATAGGGGTGTAAAACTATAAACAAATAACTAAAATCTATTTCAAATTTGCTTCTATTTATTGTGTAACTAAAGTATCGAATGAGGCACTTAACACTACTCACTATTAATTCTTAAAGATTAATTATTTATATAGGTAAAAGTGAGCAATAAAAAAAAATCTAAAATTTTAAGTTGATTCAAATTGCTTAATAAATTCTATTTCTGTTTCCTTTGAATCCATTAAAAAATTTGACCTCAAAATTGGTATTGATCAAGCAAAATGTATGAAGGAATCGCATTATGACAGCTCAATAAAAGTATATCATTTGAGTTGTCTGTCAAATACACCGTATAATCGTGTACTCTACAATACTCTACAATACCACTAGGCTATCACTGCGTTTTGACTAATGATGGCTACTTTCTTTAATTAATTAATTAATTTATATAGTTGGTAGCTAAACAACCCTATATAGGTATAACCTAAGGATTTGGACCGTAATCAGAATTCGATTACTTTTATAATTAAGTATTAAATAATTCCTTAATATTTGCATACCTATAGTGGTGAAATATATTAATGAGTAAAATCTTTGTAGGTATAGCCTTATTTAATTTTGCGCTAAAAAATTGCGCTGATTTTGATTGTCCAAAAATAGAAAAAGAATAAGTTAAAGATTTATTACAAACACGTATCAACGTATAATGTATTAACGTATCAACCTAACCAAAATCCAACGAATTTGTGTGTCCGGCCTATCATCAGTGATAGTATCATAAACTGTTATCAACCGATAGACAAACAAACATAGACGCAAATATTTACCCACGTCGCATGTCAAACCAGTCGTTACACATGTTGTACATGCATCGTTTAGATTCCGTTTTGTACTCCGGTTTGAAAATATCGACGCTATATTTGTTGCCTCATGTTCTATTTGTGATTCTGTTTTTGGGCAAGAATAAACTATTGATATAAGAATATCTTACGCAAGCAATTCACGCATACTTTTGTGCTTGAGAAATGACTGAAACGTGAATTTTAGATTAAAGTTAGCTTTAGTTATTTTTAACAGTTTTTTTAATGATTTTGTAGTGCATATAGTATACGTATACGTTTTTTAATTTAAAAGATAAACTTGTCTATGTCATCGAGCCTTATAAATAAGTATAACAAACCCCGCTTGTCATTGGCATAATGGCTAAAAAGCCGAGTAGCCATCACGAAAAAAAAAGTATAACAAGAAAAAGTAAGCATTTAAGAAATGTTAGTCACCAAAAAAGTTTAAAAGCGGTCCGAATATAAACTTAAAAATTTAACTCGTAAGACTTTATTTACAATAAAAAAATTTTGTTTATCTTGTACCTACTCGTGTGAAAAAGTGTGAATTATTGGAGATATACACGTAACTACCAGAGAGATATACTCGTATTATCTGTAAAGTAACTCAAATAACGCACCATACGCCTATCGCAGAGGTCAACAACACTATTGAAAAAACTGACCAAAAAAACTGAAAAAAATAGCGTCTTTGAAAAGTCATTGAAAAAAGTAACGTATTTGAAATAGTTCAATTGAAATAAAAAAAGAACGAAAATGACTAACCCGAGCCGAACAGAATCGCGTTTTAATAGAGCCGAGCACTTTCGCCAACTTAAATCTTTAGGCTTAAAAAAGGCTTTGCATCGGTTTAAAGGGATAACGGAGGCTCACGCGGCTCGATTGCTGCTTCTAGATCCGCTCAATTACTTACAGTCAAGATTAATACCATTGCGGGACTGTCAACTGGTCAGCTTTCGGGTCAGTTTAGAATATTGGTTAATTTTAGATTTCTCCGCGGTCACGTTTGTGTGAAAGCCATAGGTACCTACCTACCTGTTGTTTCATGTTTATTTGTATATGCGAGTATGTATTTATTTATTGATTACCAATAGGTATCCACTCTCCGCGATATAGTTCACTCTAATCTTTGTATTTGTTAAAAGGATGGGAAAGACTAGCCACAGTTTATACGAATAAACGTTCAAAATAACATAAGCGTTATAGTACTTAGTAGGAGTAGAAAGAAACAGCACAACTATTATTTAAATATAATTAACGCATCACATTCACAGCCCCACAATAGGATTCCCTGTGTCGTGGGTGCCATGGACACATACAGAGACAATTACACAAACACCCAGACCATCATACCATAACATTTGAAATCTTAAAATTTTATTTGCCATCTTACAGTTTTCACAAACATGTCTTACATCGTATAGTTTTATCTACATATCACAGATATACGAGACGAACCCAGATCAATAGAGCATTCATTATATAATCTGTGCAACCTAACAGATATCACAAAAAAAGCAAGTGGACGTCTGGTCAGGACGTAGCGATACGAGCACTTTGCGCCTCGACGTTTTGCTCTCTTTGTTGAATATTGAATTCCCGGCTGAACACATCTGTATGTAAAAGAGGCAATTAAACCTATAAATCACTATATTCATGGTTTTTCGCTCCCATTCCTGTTATGCTGTCGTATTTAAATGACTTTGTCTACGGCTAAAGGGTACGCGATGACCGTTAAACTCTTTCGAGCATTTGTGTATAAAAAATCGGACCAAACTAATCATTGTTTTTATTGACTTCAGGAGAAAGAGATTCTATGTTGTCCTTTACATGTTCTTTTTCTAAAACATTTCAAGACAAGACTAATATTGTGATATACAAGTAGGTACCTATGAAAATTGAAATAAAACCGCTCTAATTATGAAAATCGTGAGACATTCCGTTTTTCTTTAATTACTTTTTGAATTACAGTCGAAATTATTATTTTTCTCAATGTTCATCAACGACACCCATACCTAACCTTAGTCTCTATATTAACTCTATAGTTACTCGTCTACGAGGCAACTACGTACTTCACCTGACTTTACTGAACACCTATACCCATCCACTGACACTGCCGTTTGAGTTATGAAAGTTGTTAAGTTATATATCTCCATCGCACCAACATTTATGGCGTTTGTTTGTTCACGCCATGCGCCACAGCAGTGTGTACACGCCTTAAATCATACTGATATACTGCACAGAAATTGATATATTGTCTTTTTAGGAACTTTTTCAATGGGTTTTCACGTTAATACTTGCAAAATTCGCAATACATTGTGCGAAGGCACGTTTTAGTTCATTTTTTATAGGTCGCAGATCCAGATAATGTTGTGTGCAAATGTAAATAAATAAATTGTAAATACAACTAAATAGATAATATGATAGTTGCAGTCTTGCTAAGCTATCTTTTTTAAAGAAAGTTGTGAATTTTAAATAGCATAAACAATGTTTTCCTTTTTAAACACAAATTACACTACATGTGAATACCCGTGCAAAGCCGGGTCTGGTCGCTAGTTAGATATAAATCTAGCCCAATCACGTTGCGAAAACTCCAATTTAAATACGAAGAAAGCATAAATATGTTTATATCTGTGTATATTATATGAATTCAATAAAGA
Organism: Noctuana stator; assembly: GCA_018231225.1. NCBI lineage: Eukaryota > Metazoa > Arthropoda > Insecta > Lepidoptera > Hesperiidae > Noctuana > Noctuana stator. Next base: position 1,481 of record DWQK01002582.1, on the reverse strand, counting down.
CAGACTGTCCAAGAAACGTTCTTTTATCGACCATTCAATGTCCTAGACACTAACGTCACAATAAAAAGCGTATAAAAACCTAATGAATGTATAACTTTCCATAAATCAAAGGACTCTACAATAAAACTTTCTAATCCAGGTGCGCAAGACTCCAGCAGCGAGCGACACGTGTCGCGTTTCCTCCCGAGCGACCAAAAGCATCATCATTCACCTCCGGGTGTACAAGGAGGCGCTGGCGGCCGGCATGGAGCCGCTAAGCGAGAACGGGCTCTGTCTGAGTGAGCTGGAGCTACACGGGGGGCATCTGCACGAGTCGGTGGCCGCGTCCGTGGGCTCCGCGATCTCCAGCCTCATGGCGCCTCTGCATCATGAGCCGCAGCACGCGCCGCTACACCACGCGCCACCGTTGCACCACGAGCCGCTGGAGAAACTTAAATGTAAGTTAAATAAATGTTTTATTAAACTTAAAATTTAAAAATATAATTGCACATTATGTACCTACCTAAAAGCCTTTGACGATCCGTGTGGTGTAGTGGTTACTAAACCGGTTTACCATTCGAAGGGTTCGATTCCCGACGGGGCAGAAATTTAAAAATGATGAATTTAAATTTCTGTCCTCGATCTGGGTGTTAGTGTTATTGTCTTTGTATGTGTCCATGGCGCCCACGACACAGGGAATCCTAGTGTGAAGCATTATTTATTTATTTATTTATAATAACTATACTTATCAAGTACGCAAATCAATAAATTTAAAATCTTATAGGTAAATTGTCTAAATGCATATTATTTAGGTACCTAAGTATATCGAAGAGTATGTGTGTGTGTGTGTGTGTGTTTAAAAGTGTAGAAACGGCCGACTGCCTAAAAATTATTAGTATGATTACTTATAACCAGCATAATCTTTTTATAGACACTGTAAGATGTAACTATTGATATTCACTACACATCTTTGAAGACATATTATGTAAGTAGATACATTCTACGTACCGATAGGTATATATTGTACATCCCTTCAATATTACCAATCAAGTCAATACATTGTTTTCCATGAAAAGCGAACGAGAATCTCTTTTATATTGGCAAATAAATCCCATTTTAAACTCAACTGGGATAGTAAATAAAATAAAAGGGACTTTTCGTGTTTCATTCCGGCGAGAGCGAGGCACCCGCAGTCATGTCTGCGTTTTATTTTTATGAAGATATGTTGTTTCTCAGATGAGACGCCTGTGAACAGCTTTTCAGCATTCAGGGTACAACTATTTTTTTGCAGTTCAGTTTCGAAATTACGTAGATTCTGCGTCGAGTTGGCGACCGACATTAAGGTGTTTAGTTCTAATGCAATATAAGCAAAAGACATTGCTTATTTCGTCAATACCAGAAAAATATTTTTACATAATATTTTGTTTGTTGTCTTTTTAAAAAAGAAATTGACATCCATACCTAATTATTTCATTCACATTTTTTTATTTTATTTAATACAG
>DWQK01002581.1:0-12904 GCA_018231225.1 Noctuana stator | reverse complement strand
GGTTAAGATAGTGCCGTGGAGTGTCTAGTGAGAGGCCCATATCCAACTGTGAATAAACATGTGTGGAGAAGAGAGAGAGGGTTAGAGATAGAAGTGGGAGATAGAGAGTGAGGGATAGAGGGTTAAAGGGGCAGAAAGAGGGTAAGATAGAGAAGGGAGAGGGTTAGGAAATAGTTAAACAGAGAAGGAAGAGGAATAGGTCGAGAGAGCAGACTATCACAGAATAAAACCTCATCCTTACCTCATTCAAATATTTCCCGGCGTAGAACGTGCTATAGCCGGCTTTGCTCAACTCCGTCGCAAAGGTCCTCGTTTCCAACGTCTTCCAGTCACGGCTATAGCAGCCACCAGAGAGGCTGTTGTTCCACGTGTTGTGGTTGTGGACGTAGAGCCCAGTTAACAGGCTGGCGCGGCTCGGACAGCAGATTGGCGAGGTCGTGAACTTATGGAATTATTTTTTACATAAGCAACTGTCTAACAACAGAATAGGTATATACATGGGCATACCGGAATTTTACAGAATAAAATTTTAGATGCCTTCATTTTATGTTTGATTAATGACAATGGATTGGTAGAAAAATGTATGGAATTGACATAGCTATTATTAGGATCATAGGAGTGTAGCTCGAAAAATTGTGGTGAGTAGCCTGTTAATCACTATGAAAAAAAACCAGGGTCCATAAGTCCCAGCAGAGACATTAATGGGATTATTTACTTAATTTTCTTTCCTAATAGTACCTATATATCCTAAGGAAGGACAGGATAATAATCTAGTCTTGTTCTAGCTAAGCCCATACTTATTTTTGGTAATTTTAATTCTCAGCTTAAGACTCAAGTCTGACCCTTAAGTCAAACGCAAGAGTAACTTAACTGAGCTCAAATATAATGGTGACTGCACATCAAACTTACAGAATTAGTGAATCTCACACCCTCCTTTGCAATAAAACGTTGCACATTCTTCATGGGATTCTGAAAACGAAATAAAACAAAAAAAATTCTTCACTATTCTATTTATTGCTTAAACCATATTAAATGCAATTTCTACTGACCATGCCACCCAATGCCACATCCTGATCATCTGTCAATACAACCACAAAATTTGGTTTCCTTGAATCCACACAAGACCCAGAGTGCAGGAACAACGTTAACAGCATAAAAATAAACATCTTGCTTTATAGTTCTTTAGCTTATGATAACAGAAATAATATTTGTAATCTATTGAGGAGTAGTTGGCATCACATCGAGTCCCGTACACTCACTGGCAATTATAACGCCAACACTGAAGAACCCAACGCTTTTTACCACTGACCTGAAAGATAAAAATGTACATTAAAGTAAATAAAGATAACAGATGTTTACTAAAAATAGTTTGTTGCACTGCAAAGTAGCGATTACTTGAAACAAATAAAATTTAATATTGACCTTTGTGATAATATTACGTTTATTAAGTCTTAACAGATGAACAAGTTTGGGAATTAGTAGTTAAACCTTAAAATGTTTAGTAATTTACATAGAATATAGGAATATAAAACATAAGCATGCTTATTTGAAATTATAATTGAAAACATAGAGGTTGATGTAAGTTTAGTAAATAGCTTTATCGTGTAGCATTTTATATATTTTTTAAGGTTATGAACACTCACCATTTGAAGGGATCGTAGTAGAATTGTTTAACGAAATGAACAATACCTTTATTGCCCATTATAGTAAGGTTCACAAGATATTGAAAATAATAGTGCAATTATCAATTTTTTTTATCACAATGAAGGCAGGCATAAAATTTTACGCAGAATCAGAAAAAATGACACCCGAATTTTTTAGTTTGACATTGACAAATTTAATGACAATTGAATTGTGACATTTCACACGACACGAGTGTTGCAAGTTTTTAGCGTTTCAATAAATTCAATAATAGTTAATTAACCGTATTAACAATCGGTATATTAATCGTATTAACCAAATATGCTGCTTAACATCAAATGTTAGAAATTGTCCAAAAATGGTATAAATAGAAAATAACCACACATAAAAATTATAAAACTTATTTATTAGCCGCAATTGTCTTTATAATCCATTCAGTGTAGTGCGAAACTTTCGTATATACCCCAGGATAATACTTTAAACCGCAATCGTATCCGAATGAAACCAAGCCGACGATAACTCCTTTATAGATCAGTGGCCCTCCCGAATCACCGAAGCATCCGTCAACTCCATCAATATCCACACGGCCAGCACACATCATGGAGTCTGCTATGATGGCACCAATAGATCTATAGCGAGTTCTGCAGTCCTCTTGGCTTATTGTATACATTGTTGCGTGTTGCAGTTGGTCGGGCTGTGGTCCATCTTTCTGTAAAAGAAGACAAAATATTTTTTTATAGATTTTACGAGATTGAAACGGATGGCTTACGTACATTACTATAATACTTGGTAAGATTATAATCGGACAACCTTACCTAGCATTCTTTTTTATTAGATTCCACACTGCACGAAGAATTCCTCATCGTCATCGTTAAAGATAGTCATACATAAGGAATAAGAAAGAGAATTATTACCTGTGTAATTCCCCATCCTGCTAGAACGCAAACTGACTCTGTAGAAATTTCCTTTCCTGGTTTAATAATGGTGCCCTGTCTGATCAAATTTCCTAGTGTAAAACGCCTAGCCACCACCAACACGGCGATGTCATTCGTGTAGTATTCCTTATCAAAAGTTTCGTGTGGTATTATTGTTTTTATTTTGTGAAGAACTCCGCCCCTGGTTCTAAAGGAAGAACCCACTCGAACCTTCCAGTAATGAGGCATTGTGTAACTGAAAAGAACAGAATATTAAAAGCGACGACAGTATCCCAGACCTATTTCTCCGGGTTCTTGTACTTGTAGTATTATCTAGGAAAGTTGGTTTTGTCATTCTCGTTGCCATCGATGCTATGGACCAATGTTTCTCAAAGTGGGGTACGCCATTGAGGCATAGGGGATACGCGATAAAATTTACATAATGGCGGTAGATAATCTTTTTTGTATTGTTTTTTAATAAAATGCCAATTATCATCAATAGTCAGTATTTTTTTAAAGGAGCTTGCCGTGTTCTTTATCATATTACATCTTTTTGATAAATTAGCCTGCCCGCTCAGTGTAGGTATGAGTGCTGTGATTTAACCATCTATCTTCAAACGGTGTGTGTATAGGATGGATAGATAAGGGTGGCAATCTGGAGACCCGTAGCCACTAATCAAACGAGCCATTTAGGTCAGCGAAATAATTATATTATAGCGAGCATTAATATGTGTTGCGCGATGATGATGATAGAAATACCTACTTTCTGCCAGTATTCCTGTTAACCTGGAAACAGTGAGCTGCGGATATCACATGCCGAGCAGTCAGGATGGCACCAGCGCAATGCTGGGTAAACTGCTGTGTGCCCCACGAATCTAGTAACAACTGGGCTAAGATTGGATATTGTTGTATGGTTGTCGGAAATCCGCCGAGCACCCGTGGCAGCTGATAGTAACTTTCTCCTGAAACATAGTAAAGAATTTAAAGCCAATTAAAAATTGGAGTTCTTTTTACGACCTGATCAATGACTAGCTGTGTCACGCAGTTTCACCTGCTTTAAGAATTGTGACCTAACGCTTGATAGCCTATAACCTTCCTCATTAATTTAGCTATCAGACACAAAAAGAATTTTTCAAATCTGACTTGTAGTTCAAACAAACTCTTCAGCTTAATATATTAGTATAGATTGTTGCATGCAATCCATTTTTAGGGTCCAGTGGGTGGCACTAGTCTCTCCCTAGAACCAAGGGCGGGTTGAAGGTTGCTAACCTATGTCGGATGTTGTTAAATCGTCCAAAGGGAAACAGGACTGTAAGATAGCATAAGCAGTCATCAATCCAAGTATCGACCAAATGTGATGACTTTAAAGATTGCTTGTGAACCTTAAAATTTAATATCATTTAATGATATTCATGAGGATTGTATTTAAGAACAGAATTATTTTGGGATAATAAATATAAGTTGTAGGGTAAGAATAATTTACATACCTTGCACCACCCATATAAGTACCACAAAATATTTTATTAAATAAATAGAACACATGATTTACGACGTTAAAATCTCTTATGGAAGTGTTGTTAATATTTTAATTTATTTTCTTTCACGGAGCACATTTGCCTTGCTCTCTAGCATAAGTACTTTTCAAACTGATCGATGGGTGATGTACTGATATTTACAATACTTACTCTCTTAAATAACAGCATAGGTACGCTATAAACTATAACGGGAGCTTTTGTAGTTGGACTTAGTCGTCTTGACCTTAGCAAAGCTCAGAGTAATAGCGTCATTAATTACAATAACTAACTTATTATATTTTACAATGGGACTTTCTTGAAATAAAGTTATTATTTTAACTACTGTCTGTATAAATAGTACGTAGTACATTCTATGTAGTCTGTGATAAATAGGCTTTGAATAATTTGGTGGTGTCTTATCCGCCTTAAAAATTTGTTACCGTCAATCTTTGTATGGACCGCTTGTATAGAGCGGTAACACCTACATAACTTTTCTCTATCTAAGTAAACAGTGAACAGCAAACGAGCATGCATTTATAAAGTTAATGCAATGGTCGTTTAATACCAGGTGTCCTGACAATGCTCGTCTGCAACTCGATTCAAACAGAAAAGATTAAATTACAATTAAATATTACAAAGCATTAAGTTCGGTCGGGCGTAGTATGCCTACTTTATGTATTACAATGAAAAATTGCTAGTATCGAGAGATGACCATTAATCATACTGTCTACGGGTTTTGTTCGAGAGAACACTTTAAACGAGTGTATTCTATTACCTACCATGTTATTACTGTCATTATTCTTGTACCTAGGAGAAATCATTATGTTTTTATGTGTTAACCATCGTGTTGTCGATCCTACTATGATATAGGTTCACTTCACTTCTACTAGGTTACCCACCGACGCAAAATTTCAGTTTCGAAAGAAGTTCTTTTCGTTTTTTTAGGTGATATAAAAGGTATATATGATATAAAGGCAAGTCTCATAGGTACCTCCTACAAGGTACCTATGAAACTTGCCGTTTAATTTAAAACGATTAATTTATATAATTTCATGTATGACTCCTGATAAATAAAAATATTTGATTTTGGTTAAATAATTTTGGATTAAAGGTGTCGGTTGGTAGCAGTAGTTCAATAAAATTCTTTAAAAAATCTGTATAGAAAATAATCAAACTAAATAAAACAGTTAGGTATTTAACATTGCATATAAATAGTATATTTTTAACTATTGCTAGGTAATTATTTACAATAATAGTTACAAATAACGACTTCATTAAACAATTTTATCTAATTATTCCTTTATTACGAATTGCATTTTGTATTTGAGCATCAATACTGGTATAATACTTTATACGAGTTAATAGATGTTTTACTGATTTCAAATCTCCTGCAAAGAAAGCCTCAGACACCTCTTTCTGTAGCTGCTTAATAACAGATTTGTTTTCTTTATTAAGATTCATGATTTCTTCTTCAGATTCTGCATTCTCCACTTCCTCATTTTTCTCCATGATTGTCATTAAAAACATTTCATTTACTTCTGTGGTTTCAGGTAGTTCTTCACCTCTTAGTTTTAGCATATAGATTCCTGTAAATAAATGACATAGGTGTTTTTAATTTGAATGTTCGTAAAAGGAACAGTATTACAAATATAAAACAGTTTATTAATTTAGTTGACTTTTATTATAATGTAAAAAATAGCATTTAAATAATAAAAACAATTTAATGTAGCAATCATACCATACTAATGGCAGAATTGAAAGTAAGTACATTAAGTTTGTATAAGTAGTTGGAATTTCGATATTAAATCTTAATTTAGAATAATGGGAATATAGATTAAGATGAAGTTTAATATACCTACAGATAATTTACAAAGTTTGAATGTATTTTTTTAATTTTTTTAAAAAGTTATTGGTACAAGATAAGTTTATAAGAATTATTTATATTCACCTCTGGCTAGTGGTTCCAAAAGAGTTTTGTACGCTTCATTCACAAGTGATGAATACTGTTCAGATATCTCTTGTTCTTCTTTTGACCTAAAAATTGAAATACAAATTTTATTGTATTGTTGAGTCATAGTTAAATTAATGGTAATTAAAACAAACGCCTTAATTGATTCAAAGATTCTTTTTATTGTTGGTAATATATGTTATACCCAAAAAAAAATAAGATTGTCTGACTAATATATAACCTCATATTTCACCCATCATATATCTATTTGATGGGTTCTGCTGATTAAGTATGTACTGCTGTCACACTCATTTATATTCACAGCACAGACAGCACAAACGTAAAGGCAATTTATGATTTTAATTTCTCTGTAGGTATATCCAATAACTTACGTACTTATTCCCATATTTATCAGGGTGTAGGTATCTTTGAAGATTCTTGTATTTATTAGCCAAGTCATTCTCATCTAAGTCATAAGTTTCATTGACTCCCATAATTTTGAAGTAGTTCTCTTTGCCCTCGGGTTTTTGTAATGTTTTGCAGTGTGAACAGAACAAATTGACAACAAGGCTATCATTATTTTTACCACATGACCAGCACGAGCTCAAACGAATCTGGCGAAGTGTATTTTTTACAGTCATATTCAAAATAAACCTTCCAAGACTCATAATTACTATTTTTTTTTACAATGAGATACACAAAATTCGGGAAAATGTCACAGAATAATATTTATCTCTTGGGTATTAAAGAAAATTATCCTTACACCTACTTATATAGCACTTTATTCTTTTAATAATTTATTATGTATATGTACGTATGTAATTAATTTCTAAAGTTATTTTTCATTATCCTATCAGCTGTCAATGACATAATTATGTCGTCATGACATTATGAATGACATAATATTGACTGTAAATAATTGTCATTATAAATGCGTTTGACAAGGTGCTCAAATACTCATAACTCGTAACTATCAAAACGAGCGTTAACTGTTACTGTATCAATCACAGGATTACTCGGTCGTAAGGTTCAAATGAACGCAAAAATGTAATTTGTACTCACATCTAGTCCCAATCAAGAGCGACCCTGTCCTTCTAAACAATAATAATCCAGAAAATGTATTTCTGTATTATACGGATAACGTTGTTTTATTGGTAACTTACCACAGTTTCCATTTGAGTTTGTAGTCAGAGCGCTTACACGTACCTAAGTAGAATGGGAAAAACTGTAATTGCGATCGCTATGAGCACCTTGTGGAACGCACTGCTGCTTGTCTGTTGCTGTCAATGTCATCCAATGATAAACCCAAATTAGACAGCCGACCGACAGCCAGACAGGACAGGAATGTCATTCAGTGTCATGTCATAGTCATATCTGTCATCAGGGAATTAAGGAATTTCAGGAACACAACACGAACGGAATGAATACAACAAAACAAAACAAATATTTTTGTTTTATGGAAAATGTGAGTGCGAAATAATATTTAAAAGTATTATAACGTATCGTCTCATTATCAACGTGCTATTAATAGATAACGATATACTGAGATAACGATGGTGTCTTACTTTGCAAATGATTCGGCCGAGTGCACAAACTTTCAAAAGGAAATTTCTAAAATGATGCACGGTTTCGGTGACAATCCGAACCCGAACGCGGCAACCGTGGTCCTGGTCGAAAGCATCGTGATGCAGCAACTGCGGAGCATGCTTCAAGAAGCTCTGGAATACTCCACACTACGAGGAGCCAAGTCCATAACTAATCTCGACATAATCTTTCTAATGCGTAAAAATACTCTAAAATTAAGACGGTTGTATGACTACCAATCAAAGCTAGACCACATAGACAAGAATATAGGTGCACGCGGCGATCCAATTACCGATATAATAGAGGACAAAAAGGACATTAACAAGAAAAAACGCACACACATCGAAGTCATACAAGAATTGGATGAGGCAGATGAAGTAAGTCTTATAACATTCGATTCTATAGATTACTTGAGAAAGATGCGAGCGGCCAAAATAACAGAATCCATGCCATTTGATAAATATGAAGCTTATTTCAAGGCGAGGTGTGTATCATTCAAAGTTGGCAGCAATGTTTCCAAAGGGTTCGCTAAATTCGAACGTTGGATCAATCCAGGGAAGGAATTAAAGATTTCATTGTCAGCTATTGAGGTCCTATGTTTCTTAGCTTATGAGACTGTAGCTGAAATAGTCGATGTAGTATTTCTAATACGACAGGACAGTAAAAAGAAAAGCGGGGACCCTTTCAGTAAGTTTGAAGGCGGTTACTTCTGTAACCCTTTGAGTCTAAGCACCTCTGTGTATATTAAGACTGGGTATGAAGGGGTTCCGGCGATCACTGTAGCAGAAGTTAGAGAGGCCCTGAGAAGATACTTTACACCACAGAGCGGGATGAATGGACTCTTTCATAGAAATATGAGTATGGATTTGCCTGTAAGATATATTGCATTATAAACTGCATTAAATATAATATGTTTGGATGCTGGACATAGGACTCCCCTAGATGGTGCCACTCCTTCTGGCCCTGTGCCCTGTGCCCTGTGAGTCCAGTGGTTTCTCGCTATCTTCCTCAGGACATCAATCCACTAGATTGAAAGACAACCAGTGCTGTTTTAGCAGACGCAGTCATGTACAAAATGATCTACTTAATTTTGTTCATGTGTAATTTATGTAACACAGAAATTTTAAATATAAAACACATGTGAATAACTTTGTACATAGGAACTGCTTATTTCAATCTGAAATTTCTTTCAGTAGCCCTGAGATTGGACTGCTGGTGTTTTTTTTGTTAGGAAATACATATAAGTAAATATAAGTACATTTAGTAAGAAAAAACTTTATATATTGCTTTAAAACTATTAATAATGTAATTGTACTGTCATTACATACTTAGATTCTTTAATAAATTAATTTGTATTTGATTTCATGTTATTTTAATACTTTTGGTGAAGATCCCAACTACCTACTTAATATTTTCTCTATTATGCTTTATAAGCACACTGCAAGTATGAACCACAGAGCTCGGTGCTACGTCAACACAACATCAACGCCAGATCTATAGGGAAGAGCGTTTAAAAGCAACGCCTCAGGGGCTGCAGTGTCGTCGGCCTCGTTTGAAATGATTTCCCGACTTATTTTAGAAATATTTGTCTTAGTTGCAAAAAGACAAATGGAAAACCTTGAGAAGTTGTCTTAAAATAGGTCATATCTGCGTATTGTTTAAAATAAATCACACTTTATTTAAAACTTTTTATATTGTAGTCGGTTACTGAATGTTTTGGACATAGAACCCGCACCAAGTACCTTTTTCCGCGAGACATCCTTCAGCCTTCAATCCACCGACCGCAATAGAAGCGGCCCAATTTTCTGTATCGTTTATAAGTCTGTACACAGTATAGGTACTATGTGCACTATAGTATTCGCATACTTTGAGATAGAATATAAGCAAGCTTATCTTTCTGTTTGATAGATATGACAGTGCTTCAAGATACCCGGCATGAGAGGCTAGATTCGCTAGAGCACTAGAGCGCTCGAAGACACTTCACCTGAGTGTTCGTTGATTGAGAGGACTACGACTGCTGTACTCTACATGTGGCTAAATTGTTTATTGACGATCTACACTAACATGTTACCAATTGCATGACAAAGGCACATAATAATATGCGATAATAGATGCGTGCTATTTAGTTAAATAAATGTTATTTATGTGAAATTGGGAATTTAATGATGTTGCTGTGTTGCATGCTAATCAGTTTCAGTTAAAAGGATTCCGGCTTTTGAAAAGTCTTCATTAGAAAATATTAAGAAATAATAGCGGATCTGGCAGATACTGGCTTAGTTATTATAACAAAAGTACAGGGTTCACAGCTCAAACAATAACTTTTGTAACTTGATTTAATCCGTCGACATTTTGTTGACATCATCATATTAAAGTACCTATTATTATTAAAAATAACTCATTCTTCTATTCCCAAAAGTAACATTTACCATTCGTCATTAGTAAAAGCTATGCGAAAGCCTGTAAACCGTCTCTTTGTCCATACATTATACAGGTTTTTACGGTAACATAATATATGAAGATATAGAACTCCGGATAGTAGTGGACACAAGTGGGTAACACAGTCGACGTAAGAGGTCTAAAACTCGTATGGCACTTCATTCCCTCGACACCGTCGACTACGATCCTTACGATTAATTGAGTGAGCCTCTACAAACTAAATTGGTTGTCAACCGAACTCCGGGCAGGTAGCGTGTGTTTAGTTTTGTATATACTCAAAAACGCAGATAGAGAAATAAATTTTCATGGAAGTTTCTTTGGTATTGTTCGTTCTACCCAAGGGTACAAGTCTTTGCGTCCGTTTTCGATCGGAAATCAGTTTCATAAACACATCGCATTTTTGACCGGTTTATTGAAGCTTACATTTTTGTTAGACGGTTATTGCAGCCGGTTATTTAAATGTCACAATAATTATGACAACCGTTAGTTTACAATAAACTATTCTGGGGTGGATATGACCCAGCCTTTTCCCCCCTTATATACCTACCTACGTATCATGTCCAATTCACAACTTACCAAACTCCTCCCTAGCGTGAAGCAATTTATTGCATTTTGGGAAGAAAAGTGGTAGTCGGGATAAGATTGAGGCGCTTTAAAGGAGTGACATTACGACTCAAGGTAAGGCTGCGAGGCTGTCAACTACTGTCTAAGATTAAATAAGAATGTAGAATATGTATAACGAGTGTTTAAAAAAAAAACTGCTCGAAAACCTCTTTTTTAAACCGGCAATTAATCGGTGACAACCTGGTAGGTACTTATCAGGTGGCGCGGCTACTTGTGTGCTAGATTTAAATTATTAAAATAATTACCTATGTATCATTTTAGAAAAACTACCTGTAAAAGTAAGACTTAAAAATGTCGACATAGCAAGCTGTTAAAATATTAACGGAAGAACGAATACACACGTTATAAAACCCATCAATTATACATTGGTCTCCAAGATGTGCTTGGAGACCAAGGCCCAACACTCAACTAAAACTAGGCTGCAAAATTAAATTAGCAAGCGAATGTTCTCATGGAACCTTCACTGGGAGTCAAATTGTGGACAAAGTTTAGTCAATGCCCTAGTAAATGTGAACTGACTCAGTTTTGTAATTGTTCAACTTGTATAAATGTTGTAGGGTAACTTACGTTCCCACACACAGACTTAGTTATCGCGGTTTCAGTTATTCAGGAAGTAGGCTTTGTTATTGTGGGTCTGCACTTGGGAGAGATCAGCAATAATAAATCCGGCCGTTCAGAGGCAAAGTTAAATGAAAGGTTGAACTTACGCATGGGTATGATACTTTTGTAGGTAGTAAAAAGTTATTTAGTTATAGGTCGTTTTTTATTAAGTAGTTCATTGTTTAAGACCAAAAATGACTTAAACATATTATACTCATAGATTTATTATGAACATGATTTGATTTGTATTAACAAAATGTATCATTCATTTATGTCAGAAGCCCCCCGCGTAGGTATGACACGTCACTGCACGTAATTCATTAGAGATCCCGGAGTCCGTCCAATTCATTGAGACAGGCCACCGAGGCCCTACGTAACCCAGTATCACTCCCATGTTTTTGGGCCCATGCCTTCTGAACATTTCCCCATAACAGGTAGGTACATACATTACGCGTATTATTTATTTGCATATTACGAATTCATTGTACCACAATAAGGCGCTTTAGACCCGGAAGGGCCGAGCCCGAACCAGCGTTAATCGAAGCCCCCATTTGAAAAGGCATCCTTCAATCGAGGGGCGAACATATTGGCTTTCTTGCAAGTCATAATTCCTCCTTTAATATATTTATAAGGGATACCATCCCGGGCAATCTGTTGCCGAAATTGGAATATTTTTTTTTATTATTATCTTCAATACTTCAATTTATTTGCGGTTTCGGCGACGTAATGTATTTTTTGCCTATTTCCAGATGTAAGGCTATACCTACTTAATATGAAATATGTATATCATAGAACTAAGCAGTAGGTAATTAACATGGAGTATTTAACAGTATTAAACCATTAAACCAGATCCTATAGGAATTTAACGATTGCAGATTGTTTTTTATAGTCATTACGTCGTCTAATCGAAAGGCTAATCAATACAAAAATCAAATATTCAACTATCAAATCTATTGTCAAGTGTCAATTTAAGTTTCTGAAAGCGTGATTGTCTTGTTTGAGTTCATATTATAATGATCTAAGTTCAATTTAGTTAACTTAAGGCCAAATAAAATGTCAAATTTTACTGATGAGCCGTACGACTAACAAAGGTTTTAAACAAATTGATTTGACATCGTAACTGTTATGCTAACGGTGTTAATAAGAAGAAAATTCTTTGTGAAAATTTCGCGTTACGATGTATACGTAGGTACCTACCTTCTACTTAATATTTACAATACATTAAATATCTCCCATTCCATTTCATTATGCGATGTTAAATAGAATTGTGAATTCAGAAATGTTTTCTTTTAGATCCTACGTAACGTATTTCTTATTTCGAATTCTAAGCACAACATCGATCATGGCTCTTCAATTTATTCCCGGTATTCCGTACAATCCTTCTATATTCTCAGGTCTCGACACTTCGTTTACTCGTCGGATGCCAATCGACACTCGTCTCGGGCGTTGACGAGTATCACTCCGATACCTGATTTAATCCTCAAAAGCCTATCCTTCACCTTAACTTGAGTGTTCGAGAACACTTTAAGATATCAAGGTGTTTTAGATGTAAAACGTATTTCAATGATTATTTTTTCTTATGTCACATATTTTATCTAATTTTATGTAAGTATTTTATTTATATTTCTTTTACTTATGGGGCA